>JAJOZX010002534.1:0-125000 GCA_023014485.1 Bathynomus jamesi | reverse complement strand
TTCTACTTGTCAACTTACACCCGTTATTTCTAGTCCTATTATATTGAGATATTTCGAAAAAGCTATCTCTATCTACGTTATCGAACCCATTCATAATTTTGAAAACTGAATTAGATCACCCCTTAGCCTCCGAGTCTCGAGTGTAGTCAATTTTAACTCCTTAAGCCTATCCTCGTACGACTTTGACCTGAGCGATGGAATCATCTTAGTTGCTCGTCTTTGAACTCTTTCGATTTTGTCTATATCTTTGCGCATATGCGGATTCCAAAATTCGACCGCGTACTCCAAATGGGGTCTAACTAATGATTTATAAAGGGGAACTATAATATCGCGCGATTTGTACTCAAAATTTTGAGCTATAAAACCTGACACTTTGTTCGCCTTATTGACCGCTGCTGTACTTTGCTTCGCTACTTTTAAATCACCAGTGACTATAACTCCTAAATCTTTTTCCTGCTCTACGCTTGTTAAATCTTTCCCTGACATACTATACGCAAAATTACCGTTACGCGAACCTATATGCAAAATTTTGCAATTATCTACGTTAAATCTCATTTGCCATGTGACTGACCAATCAACGATTTTATTCAGATCTTCCTGGATTTTACCTCTATCTTCGTCATTAATCGCCCTACCACCCAGCTTCGTGTCATCCGCAAACTTTGAAACTGTACTGACTAGGCCGACATCTAAATCGTTAATATATATAAAAAAAAAGCAAGGGGCCCAATACAGAACCCTGAGGAACGCCACTCGCTACATTAGCCCAACAAGACTCCGCTCCATCAACGACCACCCTCTGTTTCCTACCTCGCAACCACTCTTCTAGCCAATTTATTGCTACACCCCTGATTCCATGAGCCTTAGTTTTTTCAATGAGTCTTTTGTGCGGCACGGTGTCAAACGCTTTTGAAAATCTAAATACAATACATCAACCGCCCGATGTCTATCGTAAACGTCAACCACGCTTTGGAAAAATTCTAAAAGATTAGTTAAGCAAGATTTGTTTCGCCTAAAACCGTGCTGCGTATTTCTAACTAGTTTATGCAATTCTAAGTGTTCGACTATACGATCCCTAATTATTGATTCCAGTAGCTTACCTACAACAGACGTTAAACTGATTGGCCTATAACTTCCCGCCGCACCTTTATCGCCTTTCTTAAAGATAGGTGTTACGTTTGCTAACTTGAAATTATCTGGTACGCACCCGCCAGAAATAGACGCATGATGTAATATATATATATGTATATGTATATATGTATGTGTATATATATATGTGTATATATACAGGGCGTCCCAAAAAAATGTATACACACTTTAACAGCTGATAGCTCAATTGATGTTTCTTTCTTTCCAAGTTAAACCCATTAGAATTAATAATGGCAGTCAGACTAAGCTTTGAACAAAGGAAATTCATTCTAAAATGCTACTGGAAGTGTGAAAACGCAGTTGAAGTGCAAAGACAGTTTAGGAGGGAGTTTCAAACAGATCCACCAACGCGACTTACCATCACTCGAATTAGAGATAAGTTTGAAGCCGATGGAACTGTTCAGAATGTCCACAAGAAGCGTTCCGGAAGACCACGGACATCGACAAGCCCCACAAAGCAAGAAAGAGTACTGGAAACGTATCACCAAAGTCCAAGAAAATCTGTGCGGCAAGCGAGTCGTGAGATAGGAATTTCAGAATCGTCTGTCCAACGCATTTTGAAGCGCTGTCAATGGAAAAGTTACATTCCAAGATTAGTCCATGCTATTAATGAAGATGATCCGGACCGAAGAGTGGAGTATTGCAAGTGGTACTTGGCACGATGTGGATGTGGATTGGACGAAGGGGTTTCGTAGAATACACTCCGCGTTCACCAGACCTCACACCACTAGACTTTTTTTATGGGGATACTTAAAAGACAAAGTCTACGCTATAAAACCTGCAACAGTCGCTGAATTGAGAGCAGCCATTGAACGAGAATGCACACAAATACCAAACGAAATGTTTCGTGATGTTTGCGATTCCATTGCTTCGCGTTATCAGCAGTGCCTGGACAGAACGGACGTCAGTTTGAAAACAGGCGTTGACAAAACAATTAAATAATGTCTGTAGATTCTATTACATTTTGAAAATGAAATGTATTTTAATAAACATTGCCTTTATAAGTATTTAAAGTGTGTATACATTTTTTTGGGACGCCCTGTGTATATATATATATATATATATATATATGTGTGTGTGTGTATATATGTATATATATATATATATATATATATATATATATATATATATGTATATATTATATATATGATGAATAAAACCACGAAGGAAAGGAAACACAGAATGGTGCTCAAGCGCTTTCGTCTAATGACATCCTCAGGAACACTGAAGTACATAAAGAATTACAGCCTATATAGAGGTTACAGAAAAAATATACATATATATATACAATAAACGGAAAAACAAACTTAAAGGATTGTGGGAGGGGCACACAGATTTATAAGGAAAAACTATCGATTTTTAGCACAAGATTAAATGAATTGTTTCCAACCAATGTTATAGATAAAAAAATATACAAATTTATACTGGAAATCTGCCCGGGTTTTAGCACTCTGCTCTTTTTGTATATAAAAATTGAAAATTATCGATTTTTAGCACAAGATTAAATGAATTGTTTCCAACCAATGTTAAGAAAAAAAAAAAAAAATACAAATTTATACTGGAAATCTGCCCGGGTTTTAGCACTCTACCCTTTTTTTGTATATAAAAATTGAAAAATAAAAGTTATTAGGGTGGCATACAAGTTTACCAAAGATTTAGCGTTCTACCTTTCTTATCTAAATCTGTTCTGAAGGAATTCAAAACAACAGGATCGAGTTGAAAAAGACCTTTGCTTATGTTGAAGTTAGTTGTAAGTTGGATAATGGCACACTCAAGAATATTTCTATTAACAATGTTGCTAGAGTGAAATAAAACTGAAGCATTATTCCAATCAATACAGTGGGATAACTCTGACAAATGGAAAAAAAGGGCACTAGACAACTGTCCTGTTCTAACGGAATATTGATGCATACAATCCTGGGGGTTGGCATCCCTTGGTTGCGGTACGTCGACGATATTTTGTGTATCTGGCCCATGAATCGTGACCTGGATAACTTCCTCCTTCAGTTAAATGATCAAGTCCCCTCCATTAAGTTTACTTTAGAAGTGGAACAAGACAATTCAATCCCATTTTTGGATGTGCGTGTACATAGGGAAAGCCCAGGTTTTAAGTTTAGTATCTATCGGAAAAAAAAAAAACAATTTGTCCTACGTACACTTTTACTCGGGACATGACACCCCCACTAAGAAGGCCATTTTTTCTTCAATGTTTCTCTGCGCCCTTAGGATCGCCAGTCCGGAATACATCGATGCCGAATTAGAAAAAATCAACGGTATTGGAAGTGATCTGTGTTATCCATCTGCGTTTTGGAATCTTGTCTCAACAAGGCAAAACGAACTTTCTATCGTGTCAATAATACACTCGTACTTTGTCAAAAAGTATTTAGTACTTCCATTTTTCCCGGGCTTTTTAGGCATTGCTAATGTACTTAAACTTTTGGATATTAATGTAGTATTTTCATATAACAATATTGTGAAAAATATCATAGTAAAAAATAGCCCTACCAATAATTCAGGCATTATCTATAAAATTGGTTGTAAACAATGTGATTCCTTTTACATAGGTCAGACGGGAAAGGATTTGCACACACGTATAAAACAGCATCAACATTCCGTTAGAACAGGACATTTGTCTAGTGCCCTTTTTGTCCATTTGTCAGAGTTATCCCACTGTATTGATTGGAATAATGCTTCAGTTTTATTTCACTCTGGCAACATTGTTAATAGAAATATTCTCGAGTCTGCCATTATCCAACTTACAAATAACTTCAACATAAGCAAAGGTCTTTTTCAACTCGATCCTGTTGTTTTGAATTCCTTCAGAACAGATTTAGATAAGAAAGGTAGAACGCTAAATCTTTGGTAAACTTGTATGCCACCCTAATAACTTTTATTTTTCAATTTTTATATACAAAAAAAGGGTAGAGTGCTAAAACCCGGGCAGATTTCCAGTATAAATTTGTATTTTTATTTTTTTTATCTATAACATTGGTTGGAAACAATTCATTTAATCTTGTGCTAAAAATCGATAATTTTCAATTTTATATACAAAAGAGCAGAGTGCTAAAACCGGGCAGATTTCCAGTATAAATTTGTATATTTTTTTATCTATAACATTGGTTGGAACACATTCATTTAATCTTGTGCTAAAAATCGATAGTTTTTCCTTATAAATCTGTGTGCTCCTCCCACAATCCTTTAAGTTTGTTTCTCCGTTTATTTTATATATATATATATATTTTTTTTCTGTAACCTATATATAGGCTGTAATTCTTTATGTACTTTAGTGTTCCTGAGGATGTCATTAGACGAAAGCGCTTGAGCACCATTCTGTGTTTCCTTTCCTTCGTGGTTTTATTCATCATAATTATTTTTCACGTGTTACTTTCGTGAAATAATTTTCATATTATATATATATGTGTATGTGTATATATTATATATATATATAATATATATATATATATATATATCTATATATATTATATATATATTATATATATATATATATATATATATATATAGGCAAAACTATATACTACCTACAAGAAAAAGACTTGTATAACCCAGATCAACATGGCTTCAGGGCTGGAAGAACATGCTTATCACAGCTACTAAACCACCAGGAGAAAATATTGGAAATATTGTGTCGATGAAAACATATATGTAATATATACGGGCTTTGCTAAACCCTTCGATAGATATGACCATGGAATCATAGCATACAAACTTAAGAATACAGAAATTACTGGAAAGCTAGGAAGGTGGATATTTAATTTCTTGCCGCAAAGAACACAAAGAGTGATGGTAAACGAAGTTAAGTCGGAAGTCTCGGAAGTCGCGAGCTCTGTCCCACAAGGGACAGTATTAGCTCCCTTGCTGTTCATAATAATGATTGCAATTACTGATGAAGAAATTTAGGACTGTATTGTATCATGCTTCGCAGATGACACAAAGATATGTAAGGATATATTGAACGAAAGCGACATAATTAAGCTACGAAACGACATTGAAACATTATTCCAGTGGGCAGAGAACAACAATACGAAGTTAACGAGGAAAAATTCCAACTTCTAAGATGTGATGATGATGATAACGAGGTACAGAAAAAGGCTACAAAACTGTGCAAGCAAAACAGATAACACCAAATCCACAAGTCAGGGATCTTGGAGTAATAATGTCGTCGGATGCAGAATTCAGAGAACACTATAACATCAAAATTACAACGAATAGAAAAATAATGGGGATCATCTGGAGGAACTTCCGCAGGAGAAAAGCAAACATCATGCTCAAATTATGGAAGAGTCAAATCCTGCCAATAATTGAGTATTGCTCAGTACTCACAAACCTATACAGAAAACGAGACAATGCGAACATTGAAGCTATACAAAGGACTTTTTCGTCTAAGATAGAGGAAACGGAAGGTGAAGACTACTGGTCTCGACTACAATCCATGGAACTCTACTCTCTCTAAAGAAGGCGCGAGCGGTACACAATAATATACATATGAAAAATGCTTGCGTGCTCTGTCCCTAGCCTTAGAAATGAAATAGACACAAACCGGAATGAGCGATAAGGCAGATTTTGTACGGTTCCGGCATATATATATATATTATATATATATATATATATTATTATATATATATATATATATTATATATATATATATATATATGGTAACAATGATAATATTTCATGATAATTGTTACCACGGTACTATACGAATGGATTGAAATATATTTGTCTCCCATTAGATTAGATAAATTAAATTAAAATTAATTTAGTTAATAGTGAAATTGTGAAAATAAAAAGTGCGGATACTTATTGAATTACTCTCGTGTATATATATGTATATATATATATATATATATGTATATATATTATATATATATATAGTATATATATATATATATATACACACACTACTTTTTTGTGACGGTACGCGGTACCTTTTTTACAGAGCTACGTTGACACACGTCTGCTCAAACAAATTAACATTCCCATCTCGACTGGGAGAGAAATTTTACAATTTAACAAGATATGAGTACCGGCACATCTTTTTTTTTTTTTTTTTTTACAAAAAAGCACTATATATGAGGGTAATTCAATAAGTATCCGCACTTTTTATTTTCACAATTTTATTTTCACATCTGATAGATTATAATTATAAACACATCACTTCTCAACATAGTCTCCCTGTTTCTCAATACACTTAGTCCAGCGATCTACAAGCTTCCTAATGCCATCACAAAAGAATGTTTTTGGCTGTGTGCGTAGCCACTAGCCAGTCATGCACCGCCTCCTTCAGGTCATCATCTCCTTGGAATCGCTGACCTCTCAAAGCGTTTTTTAGTGGTCCAAACAGGTAAAAATCCAAAGATGCCACGTCTGGACTGTAGGCTGGATGGTCAAGAACTTCAAATTTAAGTTCTTGAAGGCGTTTTCTAGTCTGTGCAGCGGTATGAGGGCGCGCATTGTCGTGTAACAGAATAACACCTTCCGACAATCTTCCTCTCCGTTTTGTGCGAATTGCTTGCTTTAACTCATTCTGAAGCATGTCAGAATACGATGCACTTGTTACTGTAGTTCCACGCTCTAGATAATGTTCAAGGATAGGGCCTCGTGTATCCCAAAACAGTGTTAGCATAACTTTACCTGCTGACGGCTGCGCTTTGAACTTCCTTGCAACGGGAGATGTTGGATGCTTTCATTGCATGCTCTGTCGTTTGCTTTCTGGTTCATAGTGATGGATCCAGGTTTCATCTCCAGTGATAATGTGCTCCAAAAAGTTTTCACCTTCATTATGATACCGCGCCAAAAGACGAGAGCAGATGTCTATACCTGTATCCATCACTATGAACCAGAAGGCAAACGACAGAGCATGCAATGGAAGCATCCAACATCTCCCGTTGCAAGGAAGTTCAAAGCGCAGCCGTCAGCAGGTAAAGTTATGCTAACACTGTTTTGGGATACACGAGGCCCTATCCTTGAACATTATCTAGAGCGTGGAACTACAGTAACAAGTACATCGTATTCTGGCATGCTTCAGAATGAGTTAGAGCAAGCAATTCGCACAAAATGGAGAGGGAGATTGTCGGAAGGTGTTATTCTGTTACACGACAATGCGCGCCCTCATACCGCTGCACAGACTAGAAAACGCCTTCAAGAACTTAAATTTGAAGTTCTCGACCATCCAGCCTACAGTCCAGACGTGGCACCTTCGGATTTTTACCTGTTTGGACCACTAAAAGACCCTTTGAGAGGTCAGCGATTCCAAGGCGATGATGACCTGAAGGAGGCGGTGCATGACTAGCTACGCACACAACCAAAAACATTCTTTTGTGATGGCATTAGGAAGCTTGTAGATCGCTGGACTAAGTGTATTGAGAAGAGAAACAGGGAGAGTATATAGAGAAGTGATGTGTATATAATCTATCAGATGTGAAAATAAAATTGTGAAAATAAAAAGTGCAGATACTTATTGAATTACCCTCGTGTGTGTGTGTGTGTGTGTGTGTGTGTGTGTGTGTGTATATATATATATATGAGACTTCAGGAGGGGCGACAAGCTTGACCTTCGTGAAATGAAGAATCATCGCACGGAATATTTAAAAGGTTGAAAGGTATGGCTTTTTTCTGGCGCGTTCCCGTACCTTTTATTTTTAATATGCAGAAGAAAATGTCATGTGTTTGTTTCCATTCCGATTTGTTTGGTTTTGTCTTTTAGGGGAGAGGGGGGTTACATGACAAAATTGTAGGAGTAGGAGGATTGGATAGTTACGGGGTGGGATGGGGTAACAAATGGCAAAGGTTGTAGGTGATTTATAGCAGAGTTCCGGAACCTTTACTTTCAGAAAAGATACACTATACTGTGTGTGTATATATATATATATATATATATATATATATATATATATATATATATATATATAATTAATTAATAATGTTAAGTTAAGGAAACTTAAAATTCAAATATAATAAGTAATAAGTTTTCCAGAAAATACGTTAAATTGCTTTGTAAGGTTTAGTTTAACACCCAAATATTATTTTTCCCCCATACTCCATATCATAATAAAAGACCTCGCAGAGTAAGAAGCGAGGTAGATGATCCGTACTCAATTCTTGGAATAGAATTAATTTCCGGGTGTGAAACCACTCGTATAACGTATTGAGATATCAGTAATAGGCCTGTATCGGACTTATTAATCATTTTTAATATCCAGTTAGAAATAAAACTATGTAATTATTAATCTAATTTTACCATTCTAAACCCCCTAACCATTCAATTGCGGTGTCTGCCGAAGAGAGTAAATTCGTGCTAGAATCGGATCGAACCTGACGCCCGGAAGATTGGACCGCGACTTTCTGACAGTTTAAAATTAGGTGTCATGAAAATCACCAGACTAATCGTTATTAAAAAGGACACCCAAGACAACGATATTTAAGATATGTATGTATGTATGTATGTAACTATGTATGTATGTTGTCTCTTGAATGAGATTATCGCACTGGGTGGATCAGTGGAACATAAAGATCTAGCTATACAGTCAAGAGTGTAATTTGGTTTTCTGGTGGACGTGATTGATTGTCTTGTGTCGAAACGTCGTTGGGTTTGGGAAGCTAATATTTTTTTTTAACGACTTTCTGGTTTCCAGAGTAGTATGTTTGACAATCTGATACATTGCGAAGAGCAGCCTAGACATTTCAGCCCTGTAGGACAGCAGGATAAAATCACTCTGTCATATAGATAGATAGATAGATAGATAGATAGATAGAGCTGTTATATTATCTTTCTTCATTTCTAATTTACTTTAATTCGATTAAAACCATATAAAGCCGAAGCTATAAAAACTTGAAGTCGCTTTACGACCGCTTCCCTATACATACAAGATTATTTAATTATGCTTAATTAACGTATTTCGTGTACTTACATGCGAGTTTAAAGCAGAAAAAAGATTGGCTTTTCCGGATGCGCCGGGCTAAATTAAGGGTTTCAAATATTTTCCTGACCATACATTTTTCATTTAGTAATTCTCATGACTATATATCATGCGTGTGGGATTTCCTTCCAAACGGAAGTCACAAGAGTTGAGGTATAACAAAGGCACCTCGTGCTTTGACGTCACCATCTTATGCGAATGACGTAGAGGACTTCCGTTTTTTCGAATATAAAAGAAGGGGCTCAGCACCCTTAACTTAGATTCTTGCGCGTGGAGGTCAGACGCAGATCTCCGGATAGGACTGGAAGCCCTATTCGTTATTACCTCCCTTCGAGGAGAAGCCAACAGACTACATTCGAGTAAGAAAATTCAGATTAAGCCTCGCAGTAAGAAAAGATGGAATCACTTATAAGAAATCTTGAATAAAATCTGACTAAGTCTAATAAATAACTCTAAGATAAAGTCGAACAAGAAACGACTTGACTCCCACTTGATTTTATTTGAATATTAAGGCAATCTGATTCAAGCATATTAAGCAACAACTTTGCCAAGCAGTTTCTTGTCCCCACCGAACCCGCACGACGCACTCAAAAACGAGGGCCCGGAGAATAATACATCGCGAAGATTCTTCAGGTCGACTTCGCCAGGAGTCTATTTTCTGTTACACGGGAAGGAACCCAAAATAAGAAGAAAGTGCAACATATATATATATATATATATATATAGAGGGTGATCAAATTATTAGAGCCACGCCTTGAAAAACACATTTTCATTATAATATGGTGTGTTTAGTTTAAATAATAACCTTTTAAGTATGCAGACAGTATTCCAAATTGTTAACACATGTAGTGTTCTCTACCTGAATAACAGAAACTGGGGATAGGGGTTAATTTTGGGAGTAGGGGGAGGGGAGTATGTTAAAAGTGGGTTCAGTAGTGTTTCAGCTGTGAACGTGGAAGATTGTGTCAAGTGGTGAGGTGCGTTAAGTGTATGTTAAGTTAATGATAAGTTATTATATTTAAACCATTGTACGTGGAATATGCACTCATACACCCATATGATATTGTTTCTCAGCAACGTATTGTGATTCTTTTTATCAAATTAGTGTTTCTTTACAGGAATAACTTTTATGTACTGTAAGCTACCCAACATGGGTAAGAAATGTGATCTATCGCCAAAGAAGAAAGGTAGAATGCTCTCGCTGCTGATTGCAACTGATTATTCTCACAGAAAAATAGCCCGAGAACTGAATGTGTCACGTGCGAGTGTTGACAGGATCGCATCAAAAGTTAAAGTTGAAGGGGATAATCCAGAGCCGACTCCAAAAAAGAAAGGGTAAATGTGGTCGGAAAAGGATAACTACACCTAGAGCCGACAGATGCATTGAAAAAAAACTAGTAAATAATAGGAGAAGCACTACTAACAAACTTAAATTGGAGCTGGAGAAGGAAAACATCAACATTTCGACAACGACCTTAAGAAGGCGTGCCAGGGAATTTGGATTGAGTAGTCGACAGCCAAGGAAAACGCCAAAATTGACTCCAACAATGATCAAAAAAGCTTAAAGAGTCGTGATCAGTCTTTCCTCAGTCGTGATCAGTCTTTCCTCAGTCGTGATCAGTCTTTCCTTGTGAACAGACGTGTTTTATCGAGTGTCCAGTGTTACCAATTGAATAAGTGGTTATCGTTCAAATGTCTTTGCACCAAACACTATTTTTTTTTTTTTTTTATTCTTAACTAAATTACTTCGTGTTACTAATTAATCATTCATTAACGAATATATTTCATTTATTGACTTTATTCATTACTATATTACTTGACTAAACCAAGGCTAGTGCTTTGTTTGTTTTCCGAATCTATTACTACACGAGGTTTCATAAGGTTGAAATTCCCTTGGTTTGCCATTTTTGTTTTTCAAATCTATCAGAAACGAGGTTTCTTAAGGTTCATTTTCCCTTCACACACTACCTGACCTTCCGAAGGGTCAATCACCGTGGGAAAAAAGGAATTAAGTCGGTCGAAGAGCGGACAGATAAGTGCCATTTAATACTTTTTCTTTAACAGATCTTTCGTCGGTAGCTTAATTATATATTCATTTGCATAAAATTGTGTTACAAGAACCTGTTTCTGCGTTTCAAGAACATTTTTCCCGGTTTTCGCAGGTGACGGCACAATAAGCACGCGGTATACCTACGTTGTAATTTATTAATTTCCAAACGCTCGTTTTTTGTTTTTTGTTTTTGGTTGTTTTTTAACTAATTAAAAGCATGGCACCCCCGTCAAGTACTTGCAGTCACTGTTAAGGGAAATTTGCCGCTTACGCGTTTACAATGGCTAATAATAATGAACAGTTAGTTTGCAGGTGGTGCTCAAGCATGGAAGTGCTGAGGAACGAGTTAGAACGTGAGAGGGAGGCCAGGGTGAGGCTTGAAGAAAGCGTGATGCTCCTGACGGCAAAATTAAAATCCCTTAAGACTCCAGTTACGACCCCTCCTGCCTCAGTTTCTACTACTAATATAAATAGTACTAATAGCCCTCTCTCTTTCCCTAGTTCCCAACCCTTCGTTCGAGTGCGTAATGGAGCCCCATTGAGAAAAGCAAAGACTTGTCTACCAGTAATAACAAGCAATAAGTTTTCTGTTTTAGGTTTCGAAGATGCTGATGAACCGGAAATACGACTCGTTGGTGATTCCATTGTTCGAGGGCAGCTCGAGGAACTCTGTGGGAGAAACCCTCATCGTAGGCGCCGTTACTGCTACCCTGGTGCAAGGGTGGAGGATATAACTAATAGTGTTGACCATTTTACAGACGGTACCGCCGAGGACACAACGTATGTTATTCATGTCGGTACTAATAACGTTTTAAATTCTAGATCGGAAGAACTGCTGGCTAGGTACAGGGACTTACTAGAGCGACTAAAGGAGAAAACTAATAAGATTGTTTTAACAGGTATACTTCCTCGAATTATCCAACGTAACGATTTCTACATCAAGGCGACCTATATTAACAATAACCTAAAGTCTCTTTGCCAACAGGAAAGATTTGTTTCTAATCCCTCCACCTCGTCTTCGGTCTACCTCTTCTTCTCCGTCCCGGCACCTCCAGGGTGCTGGAAATGGAGGTGCCGGGACGGAGAAGAAGAGGTAGACCGAAGACGAGGTGGAGGGATTGCGTGGCGTTTGAAACGTTAAATTTGTTCTCACTCGTAAAAAGGCGAATTCGAGGAGATTTAATCCAGGTGTTTAAAATGCTTAAATGTTTTGATAATTTCGACGCTGAAAAATATTTCACCTTCAGAAATGGAGACCCAACTCGCGGTAATGGTCTCAAATTACTGTAGTGGGTAAACATTTTAATGCTAATGAAGCTAATCATTTTTTCTTTAGTCGTATAACTGAATTGACTTGACTTGAATTGAATTGAATAACCTTTACTGATAATAAAAGAATTACACTGATTTGACAAATAATTGTGAAGCTGGACCATTTATTTTATTTAATTTAGCCCCTAAGCTTTAGGCTTTACTAAACAGACAGACAGTTATTAATAATAAATAAATAAATAAATAAGTATTATTAATAGTTAAAGTATGTATTAATCTTAAATTATCATTATCGACATGACAAATGCAAGGTCATTATTAATGCACTATACCAATACCATACAAAGAAATCAATATTATACATGAGCGATAAGAACTGAACAATCACAAGTAATGTGTCTTTAATCCTAGATCACACACGAAAAATAAATAAACAATAGTAATATACATTAATCCTAGATTTTTATTAGTATGCCATTATTAATCGGGATTTCAACTTGGTTTTAAACGAATTTACGTTCACAATATTTTTTATATCACCATTTAAATCATGACATAGTTTAAATCCAATTAAAATGGGTAATTTTTGAGATGAAAACACTCTAAATTGAGGTATAACATGCTTTGATCTATTTCTGGTCTGATACGAGTGGATTTCTTGATGAGTTACAAAATATCTATTTACCCATTGTAAGTCAATGATTTTGTCCTTTCCTTGTAAATAAAAATAAACTGCTAGTTTGATTACATCATTGTAAAAAATGATTAAATAATGCACTAATAATAAACAATAATAAATAACTAATAATAAATAATAATAAATAATAATAAATAATGCATTAAATAATGCACTAGAGTGATCAAGGAAATCAGCATCATATAATAACCTTATTGCTCCTTTTTGGATGACAAAGATATCGTTTAAAGCGTTGTTAGCAGAGATTCCCCAAAGGAGGATGCACTACGTTATATAAGGAAGACAAGAGTATGATAAAGAGTCAATAAAACCTGTTTAGGGACTACATTTCTAAGTTTAAACATTTTGCAACGCTCCTTGAAATCTTTTTCGCAATATAATTTACATGATCACTCCATTGCAAATTTTTGTCTAGCATTACATCAAGAAATTTTGTTACAGTACACTCCTTTACAGCGATTTCATTAACATTAAGTTCATCAAAAAAACACACCGTTTTTGCGCCATTTGTGAGAGAAAGTAAAAAAGTTTCACGTGATAGTTGTCAGATGTCAGATTATTGTACAGGGTGTACACAAATTACGAAATTGGTACGAAATTCCCTTAACATTCATTTCCCAAATCGGTGGATTGGCCGTGAGGAACCCCATCTCTTGGACGGCCAGATCACCAGACATAACACCCTTTGACTCTTTTCTATGGGGTTATGTAAAAGACTGCGTGTACACAACTCCAATGGCCAACATCGACGATTTAAAGACCAGAATTGCTGGTGCTGTTGTAAGAGTTGACGTTGAAATGTTGCAGCGTACATGGATGGAGATAGAATAGCGTTTGGACGTCTTACGCGTGACAAATGGTGCCCATGTTGAATGTGTTTGAGGCTATGTGAAACTTTATTACTTTCTCTCACAGATGGTGCAAAAACGGCGTGTGTACCTCGTTTCCTAATATTTTTTATTTGAGAGAGAAGTTACAAAGATAATTTGTGTACACCCTGTACATTTCTTTTATTAGTAAAAATCATGAAATTTGTTTTACTGGTATTTAGGAAGAGTTTATTGGTGGTCAACCATTTCATTATACTGATGAATTCTGAATTAAATATATTCTTAGCTGAATTAACATCTTTGCAAGAAAAAGAGACGGTTGTATCATCTGCAAACATTATGAAGTTCAGTATATCAGATGAACGTGGAAGTTCATTTATATATAATAAAAATAACAGTGGAACCAGAACTGAGCCCTCTAGTACATCATGTTTGGCAAGCGCTTTAGTTGAACAAACTTATTTACTGATACAAAATAATATGTATTGGACAAATAACTTTTAAATTAATCACTGATTGCTCCTCTAAAGCCGTAACAATATAATTTATTAAGTAGAATATTATGGTCTATTACATCAAACGCCTTACTCAAATCCATAAATATTGATATCATTATTTCTTTGTTCTCTTTAGCTATACAGTATTTGCATTTTCCATAAGATTTAAAATAGCCATTTCCGTTCTTTATTATTATGGAAGCTATATTGATTTGGAGATAATATATTGTAGGATTCTAAATATCGCTACATTCTACTTTTTACAAGTTTTTAAAAAGCTTTGCGGAACACAGATAATGAACACACAGGCCTGTAATTAGTTGCTAGCGTAGGCTCACCCCCCTTTAAAAAGGGGTGTCATACAAATAGTATTTAGCATTGATGGGAATATTTCTTCGGAAATACTTTGATTGATAATTTTAGCCAAAGTTACAGATATCTTAGCTTTAACAAGTTTCAATATAGGTACAGCAATGTTATGAATGCTATTTTTGTATTTTTTAATTTACCAATAATATTCTGGACCTCAGTAGAGGTAGCAGGAACAAAAGAAAATGAATTTACTGTGCTGGGTGGCATATATTCTAGAGGTGAGTGATCATTATTTAGTAACTGTGAACGAAGCTTATCCGCTATTGAAGTAAAATGTATATTTAAAGAGTCTGCAATAGAAGTATCATCAGTATTTTCTTTATTATCAACATTTAATTTCTTTATCGAATTTTTTTTAATTTGGTTTCCGAAAAGGCTGTTTATGGTTGTCCAAGTGTTTTTCATGTCTCCTTTAAATTAATTTATGGAATGGATTACCAACCAGCGTAATTCAAAGTAATTCGATCGAGTCCTTTAAAAAGAGACTAGATGTCTATTTTGCCTTAAACCCGCAGTTAGAAGCATATCTTAACGCATAAAAATATTGTAGAATTTTCACTCTGATTCTTTCCTCTTTCCTTTAAAATTTTTATTTTATCTTTAAATTTCTTTCCTTTCTTTCATTTTCCTTTCTTTGCTTTGCTTATCTTTAAGTTTTCTTCCATCTTTTAACCTTTCTTCTTAAAGAAACAGCCTCGTCGGGCAGAGCTGGGCACTTGCGGTTTTTTTTGCGGTACTGCGGTACTGCGGTACTACCGTGTTGGTCGGTACCGCGGAAAGTACCGCGGGAAATTTGAATGCGGTAGCGGTACTGCTGTACTTTCAGCGATCCTTTGCGGTACTGCGTTATGCGGTACCGGTTTGGTAGTGCGGTAGTAGTACCGCAGTACCGCAGTACCGCTAAAAAACGCAAAAAAAAACGCAAGTGCCCAGCTCTGTCAGACGTCGGGACCATCCAGATCTGTTGCTATTTGATGTCTCTTTGTACTCTTTTGTATTCCTTTGTATTTTTTTCCATATAAATTTTCATAATAATATTTAAGATACACACTGGCCTGATTACGACAGACAAAAAAAAAAAAGTGAGCATTAATGATGTCGCGAAAGATTCAGTCATTTCTTTTTGTTAAAAATGATTAAATATCATGGAAAAAATTGCGTAGTCGAGATTAAGTTAGATAAGATGGGTTATGGTAATTACTGTACTTATTCATCTCTTGATTAATTACTCTTTTCTTATCTTTCTCTTATATTCTGACTTTACCTTCAAAAATATCCATTGCTGTGAAACTAATTAACGAAAGGGAAAAAAAAGATAATAACAGACTTTAAATCAATTTTTACTCTGATAGATAGATAGATAGATAAAGAAAAAGAGAGAGAGAGATCAGAAAGCTTTTAGTCAAAACAAAAAAAATCTTTTACACCAATTTTAGATTTATTTTACGCATAATAAAGTTTTCCCTTTAATACTGAGAAAGACTCGTGATTGAAGACTTTTATCAGAGCATTCTAGAATAAAGACTTTGGATCTCCCCTCTTGAGTTTTCGAAGTCTTCCGAATGCGTAATAAAGTGCAGAATGCTCGAAAGAAGGTTGAAACTAATCTATTTTTAAGAAGACGAGAAGGGAGGCGGGTTGTGCTTATCATATATTTACAGCCATATGTAGAAAAGTGTTTCTCCGAGAAAATAAATTTGTGTTAAAATTTAAAGATATTCTGTTTGTATAAATTAAAATATTAATCCTTTAAAAGATATTATTTTGTTCATAAAAATTTAAACAGGACTCCGTTAAAATTCTTAATATTTGTATAAATTGCCTCAAGCCCAGATTCTCTGGCACCCTTTCGATAAGCCTAACGATGCTCTCCACAGTTGTCACATCTATAATCTTAACAGGGATTCCTAAAATTCTAAATGTTCTTTTCGATTAGTATAAAACTACAATTGTATAAATTCTTTTGCTAATATCATTTTATACCAATTCTCTTGTTAATACCATTATTAGAGTAGGAATATACAAGTAAATAAAGCTTTGGTAAACGTGGCACCACGGGGTTTTCTCAAGGAGGAAATGAACACGCCTTGAGGGAGTCATGCCTCAGTTTCGAGAGGTAGGGAGTTAGAGTCTCGCCTCGGCCTCGAGTGGGTGTGAGTGTTCCGCCCTTGTGCCGGGCCGTTTCGGCTGGTCCCCTTAGCTTTTTTGATGTAAGCATTTGTTCGTTAATAACTCTCTAAACAAGTGTAGTGAAAAGGTTTTCATTGTTTTTTCTAATTACTAAGAAATTCTAATATTTTAAAAGTGATTTCGACCTTGTAAAAATAAAGGACTGAGCAAAGGAAAAGACTCGTCATTTTATATCCTTCCAAGAAGAAGCCTTCCCGTCTCTCAACGGACTGAGAGAGAGAGAGCGGACGCCATCAACCGAAGGTATAAATTGTCTTCGTAATTAGCAGTCAGATAAAGTAAAGTGGCAAAGAAGAACCGTGGATGTCAGTCAGACTAATTAAACGGTATAAACTTCCTTGTTGGTCCGAGAGCATTTAATACTATCGTCATATCCGACACATATTTCTCTACACACTGTCCACACCCAATATGGACAGGAGATTACGTTGAGTCAGACTAATTAAACGGTATAAACTTCCTTGTTGGTCCGAGAGCATTTAATACTATCGTCATATCCGACACATATTTCTGTACACACTGTCCACACCCAATATGGACAGGAGATTACGTTGAGATTACACAATTCACCGAAATTTTTTAAAAGATAATAATCTAACACTGCATTTGAAAGTTTTATGGGTAAATGTTCTTGGCCACCACACTTTCTTTCCTCATTCGAACGGTTTCTTCCTATTGGAATTTCTCAAGAACAATTTGTACGAAAATAATTCTGATAAGGTGTATTGTTAAATATATGAAAGACCTTGAAATCGCTTTTCATATTTCCTTGTAGGTGCGCTGCATATACTGTATATGTCGGAAAAGATGATGTTCTTCGTTACACCTTCTCCAACTGTTTAAGGTATTCTCAGTATGTCGCTTCTTTGCATCGACAATGGAGTTTATAGTGGTGACGTCCACGGTTCTTCTTTTCAAACTTAATCTGCCTGCGCGTTACGGAAAACAATTTACACCTTCGCTCAATGGCGTCCCCTCCCTCAGTCCGTTGCGGGAGTGGAATGCTTCTCTCTTGGAAGGATATAAATGACGAGTTACCTTTTTCAGTCTTTATTTCACAAGGATAGATAACTTTTAAGATATTAGATTGATTTCTTTTACAATGTCAAGTAATTAGAAAATCAATCCTTAACACTACACTTGCTTAGAGCTGTAACATAAGGGAAGGCTAAGCTCGAATATTTTGTCTCTCTTTTGCAGTCAAAACAGCAGCTACTCTTCCGATTAATGATTCAATTAATTTACTGATGTTATCTTGAATGCAGCTTTTTTGCATCATTTTTAATGTATCATTAATGGATTGAGATCAGGAGACCATGAAAACCATTCCATAATACTTAATGCATTCTTTTCTTCTTTACGTTTAAGATAATTCATGCAAAATTTTAACTTGTGTCTTGGATCATTAACTTGTCGGAAGTGAAGTTTGATCCAGCTGGCCTAAACCACATGATCTGGTATGGTGAATTAAAACAGAACGGTATGGCTATTTTGTCATGATATCGTTCAATTTTATACTGTCTGGAGGATCGTACCCGATAAAGCAACCACATATAATTAAGGAGTCCCCCCAACATGCTTTACACAAGATTTCATACACTACAGGACCAATTTCTTATTCAGCGTCCGCCTAATGTACTGCCATAAGTGCATAACAAACAAATCCACTTTGGATTCAGTCGTAAAAATGACTCTCCAACAATTTTCGGTAGTAAAGTTACTATAATTTCTGTCTCACTGCATAAAAAACATCAAAAGGAACCATCAGAAAGCAACTGCGTGCAAAACAAATTCATACTTCATAATTTTCATACTCAGTATACTCGTGTGTATATATATATATATATATATATATATATATATATATATATCTTTGGTAACATTTGGTTAGCTTCCGCCCGAATTGTTCATTCTGACGAAGGTCAAGCTTTTCACTTCACCTTAGACCTACAGTTTAACGTGGAATCCGAACCACGCACCACCAGCAGCCCAGTATCTTAACCACTAGGCCACCCAGGGTACCCATTTATCTACCACCCACTTTATTATGTGGAAGGATGAACAGCTGGGTTTTGCTGCGCGCCAGCTGCCGTCACCAGGTCTCGAACCTTTAAGTACCATTTTTATTATTCTAGGTCCAAGTGAAACTTATTTTGGGTTACTGATTATAAGAATTATCCGGATATAAGAATCACTTCGGCAATCCCAAACGTAATATATATATATGGGATTGAACTCAGAATGGTCTCGTGAGACTCTTTCATGATACACACAGACCGTGCATGGAACTTGGAACTCTTCTGGGAAAATTAAATCCACTCTAGTCCGAATAGGTAATGGTAAATGACAAACACTATAGTTTTTTCTTTCTCATGATGTTAGCCCGACGTGGCCCGACGTGGGCTAATGCCTAGGGCTAACTCCTAGATCCTGTTCCAAAGCTGGATCCTCTCTTCTTTGCAGGTCACTCTTGAGGGAAGCTATATTTTTAGGCCTCTTTGCGAGTGACCCGTTGCCCACATCAGGCTAACATCATGAAAAAGAAAAAACTATAGTGTGTGTCATTTACCACTACTTATTCGGACTAGAGCGGATTTAATTTTCCCAGAAGAGTTCCTTGTTCCATGCACGGTCTGTGTGTATCATGAAAGAGCCTCAGGGGACCATTCTGAGTTCAATCCCATCATGAAACGGACATGTTATGTGCCTTGAAAAGTGGACGCTCAATTTTGCCAGTTGACGTTTAAGTTTTGGTTTTTGGCTAAAAATACAATAGTTACCCCTTTTTCTTTAATGTATTCAATCCGACGCGAATGCAACGAGTCTTTTGCTTATGAAAATGAAAATGAAAATGAAAAGGTTTATTGGCAGACTATAGTCCATATGACAAATATTATTAATACAATGACAGTTCATACACAAAGATAGAAATATATACAATTGATTAGAAATAATACTGCACTGTCGAAGTTAAGTGGAGCTACAGCCAGACGTTTTCGTACCAAGAAGTCCATAGCTTAGAGGATAAATGGCAGGACTCATGGATAGCTTGGATGATCGGGATGGTTGATTTTTTAATTCTTTGCATTAGACTGTGTTGAGCACGTCTTGTTACCTCCGGGAAGCTCGGGACATTTCGGGTAGCAAACATTTGCGAAGCTGAGCATCTCGGGGGTAATTTATGTAAGAGTCTAAAAGACCTGTTGTACAGCAAATTTAGGGTTCTGCCAGAACCTTTTTTATAATTCACCCAGAGTTGCTGACCGTATATATTACTGCAGAAAGTACGAAAGAGTGTGTCTTTAGCTTCACTTGTACAGAAACGAAAGTTCCTTATGGTCATATTCGCTTTAGCACACAGGCTTCGAGATTGTTTTCTTATATCCGAGTCATCACTCAAGGAGCTGGTAATAGTTTGACCCAAATACTTAAACTCTTGTACTTCCTCAATTACTTCACCATTCATTTTAAACCTTATATCAGCTGGCTGATTACAGCTTTTAGGATGAAATTGCATAACCTTAGTTTTTGTAACATTAAAAAGAATATCATGTTTCTGCGAATACACTTCGCAGACATTTAGTAGCCGATCCAGACCTTTAACAGAGGGACTTATTAACACCATATCATCGGCATAAACTAAGTTATTTATCCTTGTGTTATCTATACAACATCCCACTGTTGCCTCATTAAGTGAAGCAATTAATCCGTCAATATACACATTAAACAGCATAGGGGAGAGCAAGGAGCCTTGTCTCACCCCGCAAGAGGAGCCAAAACACTCGGATAGTACATTGCCCCACCTAACAGTGAAAGATTGGTGGGAATACCAAAATTTCAATAAATTTAATATGTACATGGGAACCTTCCTGTCTTCTAGTTTTGCAAATAAAATATTGTGGTTCACCCTATCATATGCCTTACTTATATCAAGGAAACAGCTATAAATGGTTGAATTACTGTCAATGTATTTAGATATTGTTTCTTTAAGTACATAGATACACAGGTCAGTTGAGTGGGACCTTTTAAAGCCAAACTGATTAGATGTCCATAGGAAATCATTTAATCGGAGTAACAAGAGTTTTTCTAGTAGTTTCGAGAAGCAGGAAGCGACAGCAATAGGCCTGTAATTATTGCTGGACAGAATGTCTCCGTACTTATTTTTGACCAGGGGCAAGATATATACCCTCATGAACTCTGCAGGGATATAGCTATGAGCAAGCATGGCTGATAGGAGCAATGATATATGCAGACATACTACGTCATTTGCATATTTTAAGTGCTCATTCGATAAGTCATCTACCCCTGACGCAGAACCAGTCTTTAACTCTTTAATTAACCTCTTTACTTCAGAAAATGATATCAAAATATTTTCCCTTGTCCCTCCCACAATCGTTTCGCTGCAATCTATCTTAAGATTATCCCTACTCACACTATTAAGAATGTTAGAGTAGTGGTTTTTCCACAGCTTTGCAATTTCATCCTCCCCCGACACCCCATCGATTGTCGGAGGGAGGACATTTTTGACACCCGTTTGATTCTTAACAAATTTCCAAAATTTGTTATTATCGTTATTTATGCGAGCTTCACAGGCTTTTGATGCTCGAATAGACTCTTCTTCCTGTTTACATCGCCTTATGGCCGCCTTATACTGACCCCGACTTCTACACATATTTATGTATACTGGTCCTAATCTGGGTCTACCATGAAAGCACCACAAATCATAGGCGTCTTTCGATTCCCTCTTCAGGGGGGCAATAAAATCATTCCATCCAGGAATAACCTTAGTATGATAGTTGTAAGATTTAATCAAGGGGCTTCCTGCTTCTCTTAACAGGGATATTATCTTACTATAATACCTATCTATGAGTTTACAGTGAGAATCATTTGAGCAAGGATTATTACAGCAAGGTGCAAAATTTCTAAATTATTAAAGAGGTGACATGTTCTGTCTTTGTATTCTATTCTCTGCTGCATATTAACATTGGACCAATCGACGCGATTATTCTTACCTATTGAGTTCTTGTTAAGTCGTGTTGCGCATAAATTGGTAACGTTAATTAATATTTCTAATGGTCTATGATCAGAAAGAAGGAAATCATGCAAAATATGAACTCTAACAATTCGATCCTTTAGATTATTACTAGTGAGACAATGATCAATCCACCTGGTGGTACCACTCATATCGCTAACGTATGTAAAATTACCACTGGCTACCCCTAATACATCTACATCACTTATACTTAAATTGGCCGACTCGCACATGTTACCCAATTCTACAAAGAATTCCGAGTTCACATGTGCGTTAAAGTCCCCCATTATTATACAGTGAGAATATTTGGGGTTATCTGATAATGACTTAATTTTGTACAGCAAATCAATGTATTCATCTAGATTACTGCCGTTGTTGTATGGTAAATAGCAGTTTACAATTAATATGCAATCATTGTTCACTTGTAATTCAATGCCTAACAACCTTACGTTATCGCTTGTTAAAAATCTTATATGTTTTGACAAATTTTTCCTTAATAAGAAAGCAACACCACCAAAAGGCCTACCGTACATTAATTCATCTGACAAGTCTACTGCTGATGACGCATGGTACATAAAGTCATCATGGATGGTAGAGAGGAATTTTAGCTCTTGCTTAGGTAGCCAGTGCTCCTGCAGGAGTATCAAATCTGCACTGTCGCAGATTTTATGAACATCTACAGTTGAATTCCTCACTGACCTTACATTATATGAGACTATTTTCAACAAGTTATCCGCCATGACTGATAGAAAATTTATTATTAGTAAGATTATTATTATTATACACAGTACAACTTTCAGGCATTACCGTTAGGGCGCCTATTATTATTATTATTATTATTATTATTATTATTTTGCCTGTTATCAAATCTCCTGGAAAAGTGAATAAACTCCTTAACAATAATACCGTCTGGCCATTGACTCATATTATACGGGTTGAAATGCGCATTTACACCTTTAATTATTACTTTAAAAGAGTTATAATACGGAGATTTCGTGTTTAGTTTATTAACTATCACTATACTGTGTTCACCAATGATTTCTTCTATCATGTGTCGAATATCGCTTGCCTCGTTCGAGAGCTGAATTCGCGACACAAATAGGGTGAGATTCTCCATCGGTGGCCTCGCCGCGGAGACCGGTTGAGGAGACCTTTGGGACTGGCGCCTATTAACAGTTACCCACCCGTCCTGCTCCCTCGATCTCCCTGAGGCAGGGTTCGCCTGCCTGGGGGATGGGTGGCACAACCTTTGGGGGATAGGAGGCCCCTCCCTTACTCTGTGGCTTGGTGAGGGTCTGTTAGCGGTGTTTATACCCTGACGGCCGCGCGTGCCTCTCCTTCTTCGGTGGGAGGGGGGGAACTGCGTACCGAGCGAGGCGTAATCGAACACCTCTCCTCTGCAGTGGGAGGCAGGGAAGAGGGCAATGATGCCTCGACTCTCGGCATTGGACCGTCCCTGTTCCTCATTGTGAGATCGGGAGCAGGAGTCCTTTCCTGAACGGGAGGGGGGTTGACCGCTACCCCTGCATGCTGCGTTTCCACCCCCTTCAGGGGGGAGTTGGAGGCGGGGATTTCGTTTCCCTCGCTGCCCGACGCGCTTCTTGGAGATCTGGCTTGCTGAACTACTTCCGAGTAACTAGGCTTTGGGAGGAGCGTCTCTTTCAACGCATCTAACTCTGACCGGAACTGTTCTATCGAAATCGCGTTTTTCTGATTTGACACCACGTGTTGGTGTTTCAGTTCAACTATCGACTTTTGTACCTCATTATACTGTTTGAGGAGCACCGAGACGTTTACGTCACCCATAGAGATTACCGGTATTCTATGGAAGTTAGTAACGTAAAAGGTAATATTATTCTCATTATCCCGGAGGGTCAACACTTTATTTATAATGTCTTTCAGGGTATTCTCGTTTTTAGAATTACCTCTACGAGTTGGGAGGGAAGCACCGAACAAGATGTTTAATTGTACCCTCGCATGTTCTATTTCTTCTGAATCATAAAAATCATGACACAGATACAAGAAGGTCTGACCTAATATGATCTACTTTGTCGAATATGAAACATAACAGAGGATTTTCTACAAGATTTACAGCAGACGACTTATATTGAGGTTCTGGATATAGTAGGCTAGGTATAGCTGTAACTCCTAGATCCTGTCCCAAAGCTGGTGAGGGAAGCTATATTTTTGGGGCCTCTTTGCGAGTGACCTGTTGCCCACGTCGGGCTAACATCATGAGAAAAAACTGTAGTGTTTGTCATTTACCATTATTTATTCGGACTATAGTGGATTTAATTTTCTCAGAACAATTCCTTCTTCCATGCACGGTCTGTGTGTATCATATATATATATATATATATATATATATATATATATATATATATATATATGGGATGAATTTTACAATTAAACACATGAAATGAATGAATGCTGCAAACCCACAAGGAAAAACAAAACGATTCCAAGGCCTTCCGTGTATTCAGAGCTACACTTCGTCAGGGAAAGGCCTTGGAATCGTTTTTCTTTTTCCTTGTGGGTTTGCAGCATATATATATATTATATATATGTGTGTGTGTATATATATATATATATATATGTGTGTGTGTGTGTGTGTATATATATATATATATATATATATATATATATATATATATATATATAATATATATATTATATATATACAAACTCAGAATGGTCCCCTGAGAAACTTATATGTTGAACACAGACCGTGCATGGAACAAGGAACTCTTCTGGGAAAATTAAATCCACTATAGTCCGAATAAGTAATGGTAAATGACAAATACCATAGTTTTTCTTTTTCATGATGCTAGCCCGACGTGGGCAACGGGTCTCTCGCAAAGAGGTCCCATAAATATAGCTTCCCTCACCAGCTATCTGCAAAGCAGACAGGATCCAGCTTTGGGACATGGATCTAGGGTTTAAAGCAAGCCTAGTCCCACTACATTCAGAACCTCTATATAAGTAAAAGACTCGTTGCATTCACGTCGGATTGAATAAATCAAAGAAAAAAGGGTAACTATTGTATTTTTAGCCAAAAAAACAAAACTTAAACCTCAACCGGGACATTGAGCGTCCACTTTTCAAGGCACGTAACACGTCCGTTTAATAAACACAAACTCAGAATGGTCCCCTGAGAAACTTATATGTTAAACTATGGTATTTGTCATTTACCATTACTTATTCGGACTATAGTGGATTTAATTTTCCCAGAAAAGTTCCTTGTTCCATGCACGGTCTGTGTGTATCATAAAAAACTCAGGGAACCATTCTGAGTTCATTCCCATAACCTTACAACCTTACAAAGGTTCCACGTGATGATTTCTCATTTCGCGAGAAATATATATATATATATATATATATATTATATGCATATAAGAGTAGAATATAATGCATGAACAAGCACGATTTTGCATAATGATAATGCAGCAATCCGACACAGCACCTCTTGAGTAGAAGGCTAAGGCGCTACCACCACGCTACGACAAGGTAAAACGTAGTATAGCCTCGTGAATATTTCAGCACGTGAGAGAGAGAACACATAATGCTTTCTCGTCCAGATGGGTTTACCATACTAACCCCCCTCCACTCGAGGTAATGGTAGCATTTCATTGAAATGCCCAAATTCGTGGCATATGGGATTTTTAGCTTGTACTCTCCATCCTCGACACTCGGCTTTGTGATTTTGTATTCTACTGACTGAGATACTTAAAGTGGGTAGGTTACCTGACTCTGTCTGACTGTATCCTTCTTTTCTTAGTACCTTCATTTGTATACCCATTGTGGGTACATTTACCTAAATTGCTCAACATTTAAGAATGGTCCGGACTAACGCCATTTCGTCAACAAGAAAAAAGAATCGACAAGTTATTGTGGGCTGGTTAGGTTAGGTTAGGTTGCATTACGTTAGATTAAGTTAAATTTTAGAATATCGAACGTTTGGCCTTGTCGACGAAATGAGTAAATGGCCTTTAATTCCGATACGGATATTCAGAAAGAAAAATGTCCATCAAATTGAAAATTAAATAAATATAAAATCTGATATTAAAACAAATGAATTTTAAATGGAATTAAATCCGTAACCTTTATATTTTAGATCATTATAGGAAAACTGTCCAAGAAATGTGGAATAATGCCATCTACTCTTGGTTTTTATCATTAGATGAGGATATCTATTTCTGTAATAAGTTAACTTGAATTTTTAAGTAATTTCAAATGTGTTTCAATAATTTATAAGGCACGATCCATTTTAGAAGAAGTTTGTCATTTTCTAACTATAAAATATATACAATGCAACCTTGTTTTTAGCTACAACTATTAATTCATATATGTATAGATATATATATATTATTTACAGTGGCCTCTAAAATTACTTGGACCACCCTCAGATTTTTCTACTTTTTTGATAAATCCCAGAGAAGGTAGCAATTCTTGATAACAATAATTCTTCTGAGACTACGTGTGTCTAGACATATCGCAAAAAGGCAAATACCCATAAACGGCTTATCTTAATCCTTTGAAAACCTTTTCTGAATCTCATTCCAAGTCAAATATGTCGGTGGTCCAAGTAATTTTTAGAAGCCACTGTGTATAGTGTACACCACACACACACACACATATATATATATATGTGTGTGTATATATATATATATGTGTTGTATATATATATATATATATATGTGCGTGTGTATATATATATATATATATATATATGAAAATTATTTCACGAAAGTAACACGTGAAAAATATTTATGATGAATAAAACCACGAAGGAAAGGAAACACAAAATGGTGCTCAAGCGCTTTCGTCTAATGACATCCTCAGGAACACTGAAGTACATAAAAGGGTAACAGCCTATATATAGGTTACAGAAAGAAAAAAAAAGAAAAATAAATAACATACATACATACACACACACACACACATACATATACATACATATCTATATATACATATACATACATATATATATAGGCAGAGTGTTAAAACCCGGGCAGTATTCCAATATAAATTTGTATTTTTATAATCCATTTGATCTTGTGCTAAAAATCGATATTATTCCTTACAAATCTGTACGCCTCACGAATAATCCTTTAATTTTTAATTTTTAATTTTTATTTTTACTTCTCTGTTTATTGCATATATATATATTATATATATATATATATATATATATATATACAGGGTGGGGCACGGGAACCAAGTGTTTTTGGAATAATCAGGAAAATGATATTTATTTTTGTAAAGAAAATATATTGGTAGAACAACATTCGTAAGAACATAGCATTTCATGTCATAATAATCATGTACCGAAAATTATATCTGGCATATGATGTCCTTGGCCGTCGACGCATTGTTGAAGGCGTTTACGAAAATTGGCCTCCACTCTTCCCAGCAGGTCTCTGTTGATTTGGATGATTTGTTGACGGATCGCTTCCTTCAATGCATCTAATGTACGGGGCTTGTCCTCGTAGACACGTGACTTGAGGTACCCCCATAGAAAGAAGTCACATGTGGACAAGTCAGGGGACCGAGGGGGCCATGCAATGTCACCAAATCTCGAAATGAGATGGTTGGGAAACAGGGGGCGAAGAACAGCCATTGACGCTCTGGCGGTGTGTGGCGTGGCCCCATCTTGCTGAAACCACAAATGTCGACGAGCAATACGCCTTCTTCGTAACTCAGGGATGAAAAAGGTGTTCACCATCTCAATGTAACGCCCAGATGTTATGGTAACGGTAACCCCATTTTGTTCGAAGAAATAGGGACCGATGACGCCAAACTTTCCCACCGCGCACCAAACTGTAACCTTAGGGCTATGCAGCGGTTTTTCATGGAGTTGTCGCGGATTTTCAGCAGCCCAATACCGACAGTTTTGATTGTTGACGGCCCCATTAAGGTGGAAATGGGCTTCATCACTCATTACCACCATCATGTTTTCATTCTGCTCATAAAGTGCAAGCATTTCCTGTGCAAAATTCAGTCGTTGGGGGCAATCGTTTACATTCAATTCCTGCACCATCGCTAACTTGTATGGGTGAAAATGTAATTCTTCATGCAAAATCCGTCTAACAGTACGATTGCTGATTCCGAGTGCAGCTGAATGTCTCCGAGCAGAGCGGCCTGGGCTTTGCAACATCGCTTGTCTGACCCTTTCAACGTTCTCTGGAGTACGCACAGTGCGTTGCGGCCCCTTCGGTTTTGTTTTCATTATTGAGCCTCCTGTTCGAAGATTGTTAACCCAACGTAAGATTGTGTCACGAGCGGGAACAGAGTCATTTCGATGAATGTTGAATCTGCGGCGAAACGCACGCTGAACTGCTGTCACTGACTCGCCACTCCTAACAAAATGATCATACGCGAACATGCGGTGTTCTAACGTCCACTGCTCCATGATGGCACCTGAAAGATAAAGGTGAGTGTTAGTTAAAGTTAAATGCTATGAACCCAGGAATGGAATGCTACCTACCGCACGCCCCTCCCATTCCTAATGGCCGATTACTAGCTATTCAAAAAACACTTGATTCCCGTGCCCCACCCTATATATATATATATATATATATATATATATATATATATGTATGTATATATAGATATGTATGTATATGTATGTGTGTGTGTGTGTGTATGTATGTATGTTATTTATTTTTCTTTTTTTTCTTTCTGTAACCTATATATAGGCTGTTACCCTTTTATGTCTTCAGTGTTCCTGAGGATGTCATTAGACGAAAGCACTTGAGCACCATTTTGTGTTTCCTTTCCTTCGTGGTTTTATTCATCATATATATATATATATATATAAGTTATAAGGGTTGTCCAAAAAAGCATGGAATTTTTTTAAGTGTTTTTTTAAATGTAAGTCTTATCCTTTTATTAGACGTCACTTGTTAAATAAACCCTTTCACACAAACTTTTAATTCGTTCGAAAATATATTTAGAGAACCTCAATGACTTTAATGTTTTACCTTATGATCCTTTGTTTCTGTATTACAATCTGTGTGGCGTCCAGTTCTTCCTTCATTGCGGAGTATCACAACAACCAACTACTCAATGTTTCCTGGTTCCACTTAAAGCGGCCATTATAGGAGATTTCTTTCAATTTCTTTCAATTTCTTTTAATTTCTTTGAATTTTGTTTTGTTTTTCAATTACTTGCAAAAGAAATTGTTTTTCTTCGCCCTTTGTCGAGATTTGGTTGAATTCCTTGATTACTATTACCTCCCTTTCAACACAATCATTTGCAAGTGTAATGACTTGATTTGCTAGTTGATATGACTGTAGATTTCCCCAAGAAGGGTCTTCTGTCAAGAAACTCTCCTCTATCTTGAGTAAAGAAAAGAGTGTAGCCGACTTTGGGGTCACAAAGATGTTCAGTGAAATTAAATGAACGTCTTTAGAAATTTGCCTTCCAATCGCTTCAGACTTTTCTTTACTTTCCTCTTTTTCCTGTAGTCCTTCCACCATTTTTACCTTTGCGTCTCTAGGTACTTCTTCGCAGGAAAAAGAATTGAGACCCACAAGCTCCTCACTGAGATACCACAGGTGTATTTTCAGTGCCTTTTGAACAACTTCTGAAATGTCTTTTTTACACTGATTTATACTTTTCTAACTTCTTCAGCAAGGTGAGGTCGTTGATACGTACTGTTGTTGGGTGAGGAGCATTAAATCATGCTTTCATGTACAGTAATGTAGAAACTTGCTGAATTCTAGCAAGGATTTATTTTTCACGAAGAATAAACGTGAACTGCATCCTAAAAAGTTATATTTTCAGTGCATAGATAACTTTTGCCATTCATCTTGCAGAGTGAAAAGCTCCTGGGGCAATCCAATGTACTCCCCTTTCAACAAAATCATTTACAACTTTAAGAAGTGCTGTAACTCTTGGTTTGTTACTAGATGTGAGGCATTTTCCTAAGAAAATCAAAGTTAGCTCCAGAAACTCTTTATAATCAGCTCTTGGCTGGTTTTCTGACGTCAGTGATACTTTGCAAAAACAATAGCTTCGTCTTTTACTTCCTTGACAAAATGATATAAACTGAAAGTTTAACATTGAAAGTGAAACTTAATATTATGTGCATATCTCCACTAGAGTTAGGTGTTATAATATCATTTCATTTAAGATTTAAAAGGATTAAAACTGGAGTCACTAGGTAGGCTTCATTATCTATAAGTGTTGTTAAAATTATCGTAATCAGATTTCCTGCAGATGTTACTGTGTTTTAACAATCAGTGAAGAGTTCCAGAAACTGGCAGAGCGCTAGGCCAGACTATAATACTACCCAATGGGTAATTGATTATTATTATTATTAATCAGTACCAGTGGAGTTGAAACCCGAGCCTCAGTGTTTCCCCTTCACTTAAAGGGAAATGGGGTTACCCACTAAGGTAGGTTGATTTTCCGCATTTTTTTAGATATCGACTTTGGACTAGTCGAGATAGTCAGGGCTTAATATGATAATAACTGACAAAAATTTCAGATCCCTAGCTTTAACCGTTTTTTGAGGAAACCGTTTCAAAAATCGTCAAAAAATCGTACCGAAAAATACCGCATTTTCGCAATTTTCGCCCGAAAAAATCATGCTATTTTCATAAAAAAATCCTGAAAAAAGTTACAATTTTATTGAAAAAAAGTAAAAAAAACATGTACAGAGTCAAATAGACACATTTAGATCCCAAGATCATCATAATTTTCACTGTAAGAGCCCTTAGAAGCAAAGGAAGGCCTCATCTGGCGGCTTAGGGCTTTGGCCAGAATGTGTTTGTGCCTTGATTCGAGTCCATAAACAGTATGGGAAGCTTCAGATGTCAGCTTCACGGCCCTTTCAACACTCTGAGAATGTGAAGGCAGCAGCAGCTCCAGCTTGGTGCCATTCAGCAATGCTTCTTGAAGCTCCTGGTCAGAAAAGTCTTCTGTGAGAGCAGGTTCACAGATGCCACTTTGAGAAAGGTTGATTAGTTCTGACCAGTGGGTAGCTTCAATGTTGATGGCTGTGATCTTCTTCAGCCTCTTCTTGGCTGGCTTCCCACTTCTGAAAGAATAATAATTAATTTATTTTTTATTCCAGTTTAAGATTTAATCCCTATTAGTCTCAGAATTGCTGATTTAATTTAACTTAAATTAAAAAAAAAAACAAAAAAACGAGTTCTATAAATCCCCATAATCGAATTTTTTTTCAGAAAGAAGGTAAGATTATTTCCATTATCAGAGGGGAGGGGGGAATTGGGATAAGAAAATGTGAAAAAAAATTCGATTATGGGGATTTATAGAACTCGGGCCTTTTTTTTATTAAATAAATCCCCATAATCAAATTTTTTTTTCACATTTTTTAAATTAATAAATGCTTACCTGATGGACAGAATTTTCTTGAGAGCAGCTTCTCTCACTTCCAAGTCATCAGACTTCATCATGGAGTACAGCACATTCTCGGGCAGCAAGGCAAAAGCATTGTACTTCAGGTTCTTGAAAGCAACACCCTGGATTTCTTCAGACTGCTGCTTGATCCTCTGGATCATGTTGAAGATGTACAGCTGCTGATTGTGGAACTTGCTGTCCCTTTTGATCTCAAACCAACTGACTGCATACACTTCCACAATGAACTTGATGGCCTGGTAAAGCTTATCCTGTAGTTCTGGAGGGTAAGCACCTCTGGTCCACAGACACATCAATCTAATTGCCAAAGTCAACCATCTTGCATGGTTTAATGGTCCAATTTTCCAGGCAGCAAATCTTGGGTTGACTTTGCCCCTGGAAATTCCAAGCACATACTCCAAAAGAAGCCTCTGGTCGCTACTGAGATCATTCAGTGTCTCCTCAGCAAATTCCATGTCATCCAGGGGGCCACTGAGTTTGGTGAATTCCACTTGTGGCAGATCTTGGTAGTCAATTTCACAGAGTTTTCCCAGCGGACCAGTGAAAGCAGTGGGACTTTTGGTACTGCCATCAAGATGCTTGAAAACAGCTCTGAAAGGAAGCTCATTCTGATGGAGTGAACAGCCAATGGTGTGCAATTTCCGCTCAATTTTATTTTCCAGAGCTGTTACAAGGCCTCCCTCCCAGCCAGTGTTTGTATTTGTGTTGTCAAGGAGGACAGCTTTCAGGGTATGAACACTGTTAAACTCCTCCAAGACACTAGCAACTTCTTCACCAAGAAGAACTCCAGTCGCACCTTTAATTGGGATGACTCTGTGAGTAAGATATGTTCCACTTTCAGTTCCCGGCTCCTTTGTGAAAGTCAAATGGTGCTCTTGTCCCTTTCCTTTCTTCAGCTTAGTCTCCCCATTTTCATCCTTAACTTCTCTGTACAGCAAAGTGTCCTTGTCAACTTTCCCATCAACCCCAATACAGACTAACTTTTCCAGACCCTCATTGTGCTTTTCATCACTTTTCACTTTCATTCTAGCTTTTTCCCTGTCCATTTTCGATTTATCAACTATTATCTGTTTCACATCAAGGCCAGGCTTAAGCAGGTCCATAGCTTGTAAGTCCAGGAGGAAGGCATTAGCAAGACTTGCCCCAAGATTGGAAGAAACATCACCCCTGATCAGTTCCATGGCATATCTGGGGGTTTTCAAAAAGCTGTAACCTCCACTTGGGTGCCTCCTTGGCTTGAACTCTTCAGCTTCACCACCAGATGGCTGAAATGAAAATAAAAAATAAATTACTAAAGCGAAAATGGGGGAAAATAGGGGAAAAAGTAGGGAAAAATATGGGTAAAAATCGACGAAAATGGGCGGAAATAAGAATAAATTACTTAAACGAAAATGGGGGAAAAAGTGGGAAAATAGGGGGAAAAAATGGGTAAAAATTCAGGTAAAAAGTCGGCGAAAAAAAAAGAATAAATTACTAAAGCGAAAATGGGGGAAAAAAGGGGGGAAATAGGGACAAAAAGTAGGGATAAATTTGGGTAAAAATGGGATAAGATATAAGAAAAAAATATATATTACCTCTCCTGATTCTCCTGAGCTGGATTCAAAAGAAATATCTTGTGAAGGTGTGGAGGCAAAAGTGGCCAAATCCACTTCCTGCTGCTGTTGAATCTGGCTCTGTAATCTTTCTGCTTCAGCTGCAGCCCTCTGGTCTCTCTTCACAGCAGCTTTATCCACAGATCCCAGCTGGAAAGAGCCCTTGGGTCCTATTTTGGCCCTCTGATCTCTCAAGTATTCCCTCTCCTCTACTGGAACCTGAAATATTAAAGTATATTAAATAGCGGATCTAAAATAAGAGATAAAATCCTAAAAAAAATTGATTATTAATTTCTATTACCAGGGGGGGGGGAAGGAAGATTACAGGAGGAAAATGCGGATATTTTTCAATTACAAGCATTGAATTTCCTTCCATTTAAAAGGCACCTAATCGCACTAAGTTAGGCCAGTTAAAAGTTAAAAAAATAATAGCATTACCTTCTTACTGGGAGGACAAGTGCAGATTATGTGCTGTGTTTGACAATTTTCTTTCTTGCACTTCACAGCATTGTCATCACAGGGACGAACAGGTAGCTTACAGGTGCAAGCAGAAATGTCAAAAAGTTTATCCAGCTTTTCCTCCAGATTCTGCTCCTGGACTGTAGAAAGAGATTTCCTGTTTATCTCTTTTGCTTTCTTGAAGCACACTTTATCCACCAATTTCACTACATAATATTCCTCATACAGGGGCAGCCGCGGGTTCACTGCCTGCCAGATCTCAATCACATCCTTTGCTATCATTTTAGCAATATCATAGTCTTTCAAGTCCGGGTGGCTGTTTTGGAGGAAATAACTGTACTGAATAACTTGGCGGAGGGTAGGAGGCTCTGTTTTATCCAAAGGGGAAGGCTGGCCACTGAATTTTTTGGCACTATCACTTCGAGTTAACACTGCAGACTTCCGTTTTTTACCCATTTTTATGAAATATCTGAAAATAAACACAATTAAATGAACGCATCATAAAATAACTTAATTTAATACACATTTTATAGGTAAATATCATTAAAAAATACAAAATAATACACTAATAAACATCTATAATGCATTTACAATAAGTTTCAAGCATCTTTTTGTTAAAAAAACCGAATTTCAATTGATTCTTTTGATGAAATAAGGTCCGATATTTTGTTTGTTTACATTGCGCGAATGCCGCGCGCGCGATTTTACGCGTAAAATTCGGCAATTTTACAACTTAAAAATAATTGACAATCCTCAAAAAATGCAATCATTTTCACAAATATGAGTTGGTGCAACGTTTTTTATACATTAATACCTTTCTATCTAGACTAGTCCAAGATCACAGTTCCAAATTGAACCTACCTTATTACCCACTAAACGACAGGTGCTGGCTACTTTCTGCCGTACTGCGATTTCCAAAAGTATATATTTCCTCACTTGGATAAAAAGTCTTTATTAGACTTCTTTGTTAAGTCTCAACAATTTATCGTCTTATGACTTTTCTGCAGCCACAGCATAATTCATTTATACATATATTTGGCTTATGAAGGCAGACGTGCGACTTCCAGTGAGGGTCGCAACGCTTCTATCTGACGTCTTTAGTTATTGTTACTGCTAAGCTTTCCCAGGCGACGCGATTAAGTGACGATATTACGTGGGATGTTGAGACGAAGTTTACCCCTTATTGCCTTGTGACTATATGATTTGTATTTCCATTTTGGCGTCCCTCTTTGGACATCGGTTGTAGACCGCATCTAAATTGTTTGTGTTGTTAAGTGGTTGATCATATGAATTACATGTACAACTTTAAGGGCAATGAGACAAGCGGTTGCCATCATCCGATAAAATAAGACCCCAATATATCAAAGTCAATGTCCAATCGGGGAAAATAGGAACAGTATGCTCGTCACTGGTTTTCCTTCCCGCGTCTCAAAAGGGGATCGAGTCGACAGATGTCTTGATTTTTATTCGCTCTTATCACTGTATATATTACTCCCTGGCGTACTATGGAAGCTAAAAAGGCTTTTTCACTAAGTTTTCGTTTCAAAATGAAACTCGAAAATGAATAACACATCAAAATTTGTCCCGAGAAAACGTTTTCCTCCCACAAAGGTTCAATTTCATACTCTGATTTTTTTAATCACATTTACCATGCATAGGAAATAAAATTAAAAGAAGAGATGATTTAATTTAAATAATTTAAAACTTTTAAAACCATTATATTTAGTTTACGAAAAGTGTTTTATAGGTCCCAACACTACCATTTTCTATCAGTAAAATTTTGTATTCAATTTATCATTTTTTTCATACTCCGAATTGACTAAAACAACCAACTGAATTGAGAGAGAGAGAGAGAGAGAGAGAGAGAGAGAGAGAGGAGAGAGAGAGTTACAAGGAAAAGAAGTACCTCAAAAGGCCTTGCGGCCCATACCGAGGAGGTACCAATGGCAACGGGTGCCAGGGAAAATTTTCTACACACTCAAATAGTGTGCAAGATTTGGTCTAACCTTTTCTTGAACTGATCCACCGAGGAACTGTTCCTGTTATTAAAAGTTTATTTTTCTTTCAACTATCCTAGCAGTAGTAGAAAACTGGATAGAAAAGTTGAAGGCTCTCTCCCCACCCTCCGCTCCCTCCCTGCCAGAGGCAGGTACGGAAAAAGGTTGAAGAAAATACCTTGACCCTGGAAAAGTAGCCAAGGAAATTTTACAGGAAAGTGGAGAATATATAAATAGCTCTATATTTAGCTTGCTCACAGAGACCGAGCAAGCGAACTCCTGCAGAGGTTTCTGAGGTTTTAATCTTAAACTATGAGTGTTTTCAGTACTTTGTCTAGCCTATTTTTAAACAGATTTACACTTTGACTGGAAACAACCTCTGAGGGAAGTTGGTTCCAGATATTAACTATTTTATAGGAAAAGAAATTTCCGCAGACTGAGGTCCTAAATGTCTTTACACACTCAAATAGTGTGCAAGATTTCGTCTAACCTTTTCTTGAACTGATCCACAGAGGAACTGTTCACAACTTCCGAAGGTAACCTGTTCCATGTGTCACAGATCTTATACGTAACGTAATTCCCACACACACTAGTCCTAAACCGTTTCAAATCCAACTTCCAACCATTGTTGCGAGTTGGGTTATCATTTAAACTAAACATACTTCTAAAATCGACATCGTTGAACCCTCGTAAGAGCTTGAAAACCTCGATCAGTTGACCGCGCAGCCTCCGAGTTTCAAGCGAAAACAAGTTCAGGGCGCGTAACCGTCGATTGTAGCCCATATGCCTAACGGAAGGGATCAACTTTGTGGCCCTCGCCTGCACTCGCTCCAGCCTCTCAATATCTTTCCTGAGGGTGGGCGACCAGAACTGCACAGCATACTCCAGGTACGGCCGAACAAGGGAATTGTACAGTGAGAGCACAATCTCCTTGTTCCGAAACTGAAATTGCCTCCTGATATAACCCAATAGTTTCTGGGCTTTCTTTTCCACCTCTACACACTGTTTCGTAAACTTAAGGTCGCTGCTAATTAGCACACCCAAGTCCTTTTCTAAATCAGTCACCTCGATATTACTGCCCAACATCGAGTAGTCCGACTTGGGATTGGCGTAGCCAATGTGCATCACTTTGCATTTACCCAAGTTAAACGGCATTTGCCATTTTTCGGACCACTCTCCTATCCTACCTAGGTCCGCACGCAGTTCCTCGATCGCTTCGGGCGTCCCAACATTGGCCCAAGCTTGGTGTCATCAGCGAATTTGGCGATCCGACTGACGATGCCACCGTCGATATCATTTATGTAAATGGTAACAACAGTGGCCCCAAAACGGAACCCTGAGGAACCCCACTAGTGACCGAGGCCCAACCCGAACTAGCCCCTTTAATTACCACCCTCTGCCGCCTATTCCTCAGCCAGTTTTCAATCCACCTACCTATTTCCCCACCGATACCCAGCGCGCGCACTTTCGCCATTAGCCGGCGGTGAGGTACCTTATCAAAGGCTTTCTGAAAGTCGAGATAAAGTATATCACCGCCCTACTCTTATCGTACTCACTCAACATGACGTGGAAAAACTCGAGCAAGTTGGTGAGACACGACCTATGCCGTCTAAACCCATGTTGGGAGTCCCCAAGCAGCCTGTAGGAATCCAAATGGTCAGCGATTCTATCAGCTATTATCCTTTCTAATAATTTACCTACAACTGAAGTGAGACTAATAGGACGATAGTTCCCTGGACTTTCGTGATCCTCTTTCTTAAAGATAGGGGAGAGAAGAGAGAGAGAGAGAGAGAGAGAGAGAGAGAGAGAGAGAGAGAGAGAGAGAGAATTACAAAGATTATCACAAGACCCAATCTAAATCTAAGTGAGATATCGGAAGATGAAAGAAAATACTGAAATGCTGCAATAAACAAAGATCGGAAAAGGAGAGTAATTTGCTTTTTTGCCATTTACCCCCCCCCCCCCCCCCCGCGTGAATGAAAAGTTAAAGATTTCGAATGAGATTCTGGAATAAAAGCTGTTTTATCCCAGTAAGAATATACAAATTAGAATCGGGTGAAATTGCAACCCCCACTCACTAAACTAAGGAATGAGTCACTAACACTAGGTATATTCCTTGACAATCTAAAGGAAGCCATAGTATACCCTGTATTTAAGGCAGGTTACCCAAACACTCCATCCAATTATCGCCCATTTCCGTATTGCTAACTTTAAGTAAAGTATTTGATAAAAGCATTGTATGCAATAAACTTACTAAATTTTTAATCAAATACAATATTTTAACTACAGCACAATTTGGGTTCAGAAGTGGGCATACAAAGGAAGATGTCATAAAGATGCTATTTGAAAACGTCTCTCCGATCTATGAAGGCAAATATTACACTGCCTTGGTCTTCATCAATTTGTCAAAGGCATCTGATACACTTTCGTATGAAATCTTATTGAATAAAGTTCACATATAAGGAATAAGAGGAAATATCCTTGATTGGTTCAAATTATATCTTACACATCGTCTTCAGTACATCAGATTAAAAAGTAATTTATCCAACAAGGCAATGCTAATTAGTGCGGTTCCACGAGGATCAATTCTTTGGCCATTACTTTTTCTAAGTCACGTCAACGAATTTCATCTCTCAAAACATTAAATTGCGTACAATATTGCAGACGAATATCACACTAACTTCTTCCCATCGTAATTTAGATCTGATAAATGAAACGAACAGGCAACTAAAGCATGAGTATAAATGGATGTGTAGTGAGTCTAGGGTGGATCGATTTTACATTGTTTTCGATTTCCATATTCTAATAGAGACAAAACCTTGCGCATGCATGAGAAAATAGCCGCTACGAAATCTTAGCTTAATAGGTAATCATCTTCTGCCCCCGGCAGAGCGATGAAAATCATATTTTAGTAGTCAAAAATGTATTTTTCTTATAATTTTTAAAATATTTCAATATGCATCAAAATTATTCCTAATAACTATAAAGTCGATGAAAAAGACCTCATATGATCGTTTTTCCAAGCGCGTTGTCCTACGTTAATATCTTTTGCCCCCGGCAACAACGTCAAATGTTGAAAAAATAGGTAATTTATATACATATTTTCAGATCGGCTCTTTGTCTTAAATAATGCATTTATATATTTCCCATAGCATTTATATCGTTGCTTAGGCATGAAATAACACACGCAAAATTTTATGACTCTAGAGTAATATCTTCTGTCCCCAAGAAAAGTCTAAATGTGGATTATAATTACGTTAATGCGATGTTATAAGTAAGATAAGTACTAAGTACAGCTCCTCGCTTGCTAATTTTATAAAATTAGCAACCCAGAACTCACCACGAGGAGTGGCTGTACGTCGAGTTCCACCCTATCCAGCCCCAACCACCCTTCCTTTGGCTGCATGTCGATTTACATACGGTAATCTTTCTAGAATCAAATCGTGGAATTTTTGTTCGGGAGTGAAGACGGGAGCGGATGAATCCGTCCCTCTCTTCTATTCCACTTACACTGGCAGAGGCTTCGGTTACTAATTTGATGAGTCTCTCGACCGCTTGAGTATGACAAGGGAATAGTGGGATCAGTCCATCAGGCTGGACTCCCGTCTCAACAAACTCTTTTATTCGGGTATCAGGTATTGTTTTTGTAACGGGGGGTTCGGTCACCTCAGCCGTTTGCCAGTTGATCATTTCGTAATAGTTTTGACTATCGTAGAGCAGCTCAGGCATGGCGAAGGCTCGAATTTCCCTCGCTGGTGATTGTTTTCATCGTGCTTTTAATATTCTTCTCCATCCCAATTCTCTTATGTGTTGCTCATCGGCATGTAGCATGGAGATCAAAATATTTTCTGGGTGAGCAAAGAAAGAATTTCTACGGAGGACTTTGTTGGCGATTGTGTTAGATCTTTGAGGCATGGTCTGAGAGAGACGCATCATTTCGAAAAAATGTTTTGCGCCCTCAGTGAAACTGGAGTTTTTCTTTATCTTAAACCAAATTGGTGTGTAAACTGTCATAATGAATCGCACAATTTCGTTGAAGGTGCTGGAGGGTTCACTGGTTGAAACATAGAGGCGCAGAAATCTATTTGCTGTTGTCAGCCACCTGGAATGCGCCATCTTACCTGGATTTCGAGCCGCGAGAGCTGAAGAGCAGCTACCGCTCGACACTGCTCTGTAGATGCCTAACAAATATTTTTGGTCAATGCTCAACTCGGCATCATCTATGTCAATGTCGGGAGATGGAATGGCATCGAATTCTGTAATTGGAAGTTTTTCGCAGTCGTTCAGTTGTTTTCCAACTGGTCCAGTAAAGCCCATTGGCCCAGTTGTTTTGCCGTCCAAGTCTTAAATGAGGTGTCGCAGTGATAATTCATTACCGTGTAATAGGCATATGATCCACTGAACTGGCCTTTGTAGTTTCATTTCAATCATACGAATGGCTCCACCCTTTCGACCCGTGTTCACTGCGGTACCATCACAGCCGATAGCCACAATGTCGTCCGTGCTAATATTGTTAGTCTCTAGAAAGTTGATGATACCTGATGTTATTGCAGTGGCAGAACCTGATGCAGGAGTGAAATGCCCCATGTACTGGGATTCTGGTTCTTGAACTAAAACTATATGCTCTTCTACCACAGTCCTTCTATGCTTCACATTGTCTATTTTTTCTTGTGTCATTGTTTTATCTTTACGTCCGTCAAAGAAAATGCCCTGTAATGGTAGCGTGATCTTGTCATCTTGCTGATGCTCAGAACGAACTCTTTTTCTGGCTCTTCTTATCTTATTTCGATCAATCACTGAACTGACATCATCTTCTCGTATCCAGCCAACATCCTCTAACAACGAAGAAGCAATAAATGAAGCAGCTCTGTCTGAGACGCCCGTACGATCACAAGCTTCAGCAAGTACCTGGAGTTTCATTCGTGTTTTTTCCTTCATGTCATGTTTATCTCTCGGTGTTAGTTCATACGATGACGATGATTCTATAGATGTATCCTCGGTTTCACTAGAGGCTGACGAAGAAGGTTGTTCTTGAGAAGTTTCTTGTCGTTTACTAGTCGACGGCTCTTGATGTTCTGCTATTCCTTCTTGTTTCAATATCGCCAATCTTCTTGCAAGAGTCATCTCGTTTTTATTTGTTGTTTCAACATCCAAAGTTCCTATTGCCATTTTGCGATCACTTCTTTGGTCGAGTAAAAACTGTTGCTCTTTCAGTGGTATTCGTCGTTCACGAGGGCAGCTGCATTTTGTCAAATCAGGGCATTTACAAGCCGATATGTCAAATAAGGTGGTCTTAGTTGATTTCTTGAAGGCCTCAAGATTTTTCTGTAACGATTCGTTCTTCTTTTTCGCGTTCAGTGATTTGATGATGTTAGCCATTTTATCACGATAACTTTTCAACATTTGATTTATCCGTGCTGTCGAAACTGTTGGAATGGAAGCAAATTTCCACAAGTATTTTTGTCTCTCCGTGACCACAGCGGCGATGTCTTTGAATGGAGGTTCCTTCTTTGATGATCTCAACTCAGTTCTCACATGATGGTAGTATTGCATCACATCTTCACATGTGGGAAAACATCGCAAATTCAAATCTTTCCCAGCACCAAATATTTGACACGTAACCGATCTTCTAGTTGTAGCGGTAGCCATCCTGTAAAGATTAAAGAATAATGTATTGTTCTGTTACGCAATAAAATCGAAAAAAACAGTTATGAGAAAAACAAACAAGGATACGAGCAGAGAGATTGAGCACACTCAGGACTCTGAGTGAGGAGACACACACACACACACCACACACACACACACACTGAGGACTCGAGGAGCCAGCTGCAAAATACACACCTGCCTTCGACGCTGTCAAAAGGCAACTGAGGAAACTGCGCAGTGCGTACTAGCGCGTCAGTGGCAGCTGCTGCTGGCAGCACTCACCAGAGATGACCTTTAAACCCTAGCCTAGAGTCATAAAATTTTGCGTGTGTGTTATTTCATGCCTAAGCAACGATATAAATGCTATGGGAAATATATAAATGCATTATTTAAGACAAAGAGCCGATCTGAAAATATGTATATAAATTACCTATTTTTTCAACATTTGACGTTGTTGCCGGGGGCAAAAGATATTAACGTAGGACAACGCGCTTGGAAAAACGATCATATGAGGTCTTTTTCATCGACTTTATAGTTATTAGGAATAATTTTGATGCATATTGAAATATTTTAAAAATTATAAGAAAAATACGTTTTTGACTACTAAAATATGATTTTCATCGCTCTGCCGGGGGCAGAAGATGATTACCTATTAAGCTAAGATTTTGCAGAGGCTATTTTCTTATGCATTCGCAAGTGTTTGTCTCTATTAGAATATGGAAATCGAAAAAATGTAAAATCGATCCACCCTAAATTGTGTACTAATAAATTGTTACTGAACCTAGCAGAGTCATCTAACTCATCTTCTAATTATGATTATTATCACAAAACATATAAATACAAACTGTGAAATAGAAATTGAGAATACCATTCTTGCAAGGGTGAAGAAAGTTAAAGCGCTTGACATTAATTTGAACGAAAAATTAAATTTCAGAAGTCACGTACAACATATCAAATCCAAAATATCAAGACTTCTCTTCATATTATTTAAACTCAAAAAGACTCTTCCTCAAAACGCACTCCTTCCCCAATATTATTCTTTCATCCATCCACATTCACTGTATTACGTTATAAAACATCCTTTGGAAGATTAGTTCCCAGTCAATGTCATTCTCATTCACAGTCAAAGCCCACAAATGAGAATGCACACACTGAGAAATCCACATTTGAATAAAAAAAAAAAGTTCTTGATTTGAGAAAGAATGTCACTCATATTCGCACTTGAGGTAAAGGCACCAAATGAGAATAGTTAATATTTCCTAAACCAACTTAATTTAATCTAACCTAACATTAGCCTAACCTAACCAAATGAAGCTTAACCTAACCTAACATTAGCCTTACCTAACCTAACCAAACGAAGCTTAACCTAACCTAACATTAGCCTTACCTAACCTAACCAAACGAAGCTTAACCTAACCTAACATTAGCCTTAGCTAACCTAACCAAACGAAGCTTAACCTAACCTAACATTAGCCTAACCTAACCTAACATTAGCCTTACCTAACCTAATCAAATGAAGCTTAACCTAACCTAACCTAGTGTCGTGTGTTGATTTAGAATATGAAATTTATAGTGATTATTAATGATTAGGTTAAAATGGAATTTTACGATTTATAATGACTTACTGATTATTTTAAAGAGGAACAAAATTATCCGAATATGTTAATATAAAAATTTTATAATGAATTATTTTAAAATGGAACCAAACATCATAACCGTTACTCTTGATAAGGAAGCAACCAATCAAACGCGATTTTAAAAATAGGACCTTCGGTCTCGTTCGGGAGTCTTAAAGAGAAGGTCAGTTCTGTGCTAAAATGCAATTTTTGTAATTTTTAAATTTATTTAATTTAAGCTTACTGTACGATCAAAATTTTAAATTATAAATTCGCGCTTGCTTTCACCGCCCTCCCCCGGTCATGTTCATTGTCTTAATTAAAAATAATCGGGTGAATAACGGTAAACTGTCGTTATTTTCCCCCTTCCTCGCTTTGTTCCAAAAATGTCGGCTGCAGGCTTCAAGTCAGTTGAGAACCGGCCGCGCTACCGGTTTATAGAATACAGAAAATAGTGTAAAGGAGTATAAATACAGGGTCTGTCAAAAAAAACTAAGCCAATTTGAAATCTCTATAAAATGCACAATTTGATAGAGATTTCAAATGTTTTTTACACTAAATAAATAAAAGGCTCAAAAATAATCTGTGATAATTTTATAACTTTATTTTAAATATTTTAGGAGTTATGCGGTTATTTCTACAGATTGCGAAAATTTCAGTTTTTCATTATGTAATATTCTTCTTTTTTCTCTTTTTCAGAATTTGTTTAGATTTAAAAATTTTCGTGAATACCTCTAAATATGCCATTCTCACATGAAGATAAAATAATTATAAAGCATTATAGAGTTGAAAAGGTTATAGTGCAAGGAAATTACTTCTGAATTCGATTATAAAGGATGGACTAGATCAGGTTTAGATTACTTATCGAGAACTGTCGATGAAACAGGAAGCATTGAAAGGAAGGTTGGTAGTGGGCGACCAAAATCAGTTAGAGTAGATGAAAATATTCAGAAAGTGGAGGAACGTATCCTTAGTCAAGAGATCAACCTGGTAGCCACATGACACCTGCTCAAATATCAAAAGAACTAGAAATATCAGAATCAAGCGTAAGAAGGATTATTAAATCTGATCTGCAATTTAACCATTTAAAAGAGTGCATGGACAAAGTGATAGAAATGCAAGGGAATCATATTGAACAGTTCTTTTAATTTTATTAAACTAAAAAATTATCTACAGTATATCGTAAAAAAATTTTTTCATGTTAAGTAGGAGAATCTCACTTTTTAGTTAATTATTAATAAAATTAACGATTCTGAAGATATCGTCATAAAACTTTAAAGGATAATAGGTGATTACCAATACTTTATTGTGTAAAAACTTCAACTTAATTAGATAAATGGTTTTGTTTTAATAAAGGTTTGAATTTGTGGTTTTTTTTTTGACAGACCCTGTAGTGCAGATAACGTAAGATTAAAGGAAAGTAAATGAAAGTACATATTTTCACTACACTAGCGTAACCTAACCTAACCTAACCTAACCTGGACCAAAGTGGGAAATCCGTGGATAAGAATGAGAATAGCCCGAAGCGGGAAGAGACTGATTTGGGAATTGATTCCTTTGAAATTCCCCCTCATATTTTTCCCATTCTTGGGGGCGGAATGAAATGGGAATAACATTGAGTGGGATGATAATCCTTTGAAAGTCATTCGTAAAAAATGTCTACGAACCCTCTTAATAAAGAATAACAGACAAGACCACACTTTCTCCAATGTTTAAAGAGCAAAATATTTTAAAACTAAATGGCTTATAATTCATTGTTGCTGTCAATATGTTAAAAGTATCATTAAAAATCAACATACTTTTCCCATTCAAAGAAGTAAATAGACACCACGATCATTGTCCTCCAGAACAAAAGGCAAAGCTCATCAGTGGAATGCCAGAAAGTGTGTCAGTTTTCCATAATACAAAAGGAAAAGCAGCACGATTTTAAGTATATTGATTCAATAACTCTGTTATCATTTATTGACTTTTATTATCAAATTAAAATATGGAAAAACCGAAGGTGTCTATTTACTTTTGTCAACCTTCTGTATACAAAGGAAACTGCAAGAAATGCACTCTCTTTCAAAGGAGCAGATCTATGGAATGCAATTCCCGTAAATATTAGACAGCTTTAATCATTAAATGCATTTCGCAAATCATTAAAGGGATACTTCATTAGCTCCTACTGATATAAAACGTTATAACCGTACTTATCATTATAATAGTACGTCCTTATATTTTATAAATACTTATCTAAAATATGGATCTTCAAATATCATATCCGATCTCAACTCTTCATAATTTATTTACTTTTTCATTAAACTTTTTTAGTTTCATAATTTAATTAATTTTTTCATTAAGTTTCATTCATTTTCTGTTAAGTTCAATGTTGATAATTTTATTTAAAATAAAGAATGCCCTCGTGCTTTAACTGTAGACGTATACAAATGTGTACAAATTTTCACCGCTTAATTATTATTATTATTATTATTATTATTATTTTATTGTTCTTCTTGTTATTATTACCAACAAAGTTTGTCATTATCATTACGTGTAATGTGTGTTTTAAACGAAACAAAATTATAACCGTAACTGTCGTTAAGGAGGCAGCCAACAAATTGTAGGTGTAAGAATTTAGGCAGTTTTCTCACTACAGTATATCGTTAATGAAAGGACACGTTAGTTTTAAAAATTTATTTTTTCGTGAAATAAATGCGTATTAAATTAATTCTCTTTCCACAATTTGATGTTAAAACGTGGATTTACATTAGCTTTACTCTTCCATTATTATTACTGTGTTAATTTAATAAACCAGTTAATAGAGAAAATTTGTCGTTATTTAATCCTTTGACGACCAGTATACGTTTCTTTGAATTTAAAAGTTTAAGTTTTATTGTTATTTACAATTAGATATTATTAACTATAGTCACTTAAATGACCCATTTTTGGGTTAATTTTCCGACAACTAAACGATACCTGTATAAACATGTAGATGTATTTGTAGAAACGTTGCATCATTGTACAATGTATATTATTATTTCCGTTGGGACAAATATGTCCCTTGGCTAAATATTTGAATTTGGTTGCTCAACAAAGAACTCCAAGTAGTGGGACAGCAGGGAAGGACTCTTAACGAATTTTTTAATCTAAGGCTGTCGTGCCAGTTGGATAAATCAGGTTTATCAAAATCAATCAAGAATAGCAAATTTTCCTCCTTCCATGACGCACTCAATTTCTAACCTAGTATTAAAACAAATCACTTTATACTTAAGTAAAAGTAAAAATATTTTTTTAGGGAACAATTTATTAAGAATCACATTACAAGTTTTTGAGAGTGTTCCGATTTTCTCACGAATTTAAATCGGGCGACTTTCTAAGCCATCGTCTGAGTTTAACATATAAAAAATTGCTACACTGATGTAATCTGTGAAAACTACGGAAAAAACCTTAAGCTGGTAAATAATTTTGTTATACTCCTTAAGTTTCTTAAAAGATTTTTCAAAGTTTTGTTCCGGCCACAGCAAAAAGATGTCAGTATAACTCCTGAACATTATAAGGTTCTTAAGTCAAATTTCGGATGCAAAATATTCTATAAATAAACAACAAAGGAGGCTGGGAGAACGCTGCCCATAGAGAAGCTATAACCATGTCTGTAGTAACTGTCTTCACAGGAGAAGACGCTTTTAAGGCCAAGGCTACACGAACGACTTGGTCGCACTTGGAACAATACAACCAATCCTCCGTGAAACTTTCGTGTCGCGGGGAAGATGCAGCCCGATGCATCTGAGAATAATTGTCGCAGCGACTGTCTGCCGTGTAACTTGCCCGATAGGAAACAACAGTACCTATTCTTTGCGATTTGTCGTTGGGACTTCGTCGCAGCGACAAAATCCCTCGTGTAACCTTGGCCTGACACAAGCTTCAATAAGATCAGTAAGGGTTTTATGGTCTATGAGTAACAAACAAATGATACATGATAGTTTCATTTACTATCTGATAAGAGCTTACAATTAGTGGCACTTAGCATGTTTTATTTATTACGAAAAAAATGAGAATTGACAATATAGGTGTTCGAAATTTTCCCAAGTAAAGGAGTTAGTAATGAACTAACCATTTAGCTAGTTCATAGGTGGAAGAAGTCCCAGTTGATATGCTAGTTCTTAGTAAACAATTATCCTTCTCCTTTTTTGGAATACGGTACATATTAGGTAAGCAAGGATTTATAAATTTGAATTTGTTGGTTAAGTTCTGGTAATTTCTTAAGAGCATTTTAGACAGTCCTGTTAAATTCAGCTGTTTCAGAGTTAAGGTGGCATGAGGTTATGTGATGGTACGTGGTTTCCTCCCAAAGTAACTTACTACTTTTCTTGATGTAGTTATCCCTGTCAATATTACAATCTGACTGGTTTTATCTGATCTTTAATGATTATATTATTATATATCTTTAACCTATTCAAAGGTTTCAGAAATGTATTGGGTAATACGGAATCACAAAAACTATTGGTACTTGTATGTTATCTCCCCCACCACCAAATTTGACAGAATATTTTCGTTAAAACTAACGAAAATTCACGACTTAACCTAACCAGGTTATCAAGGGCGTACAGTTGATCTATTAGTAAATACTCTTCCAGAAACAAACAATGTTATAATTAATAATAGATCAACTGTACGCCCTTGATAATTGGTTAGGTTAAGTCGTGATTTTCGTAAGTTTTAAACAAAAATATTCTGTCAGAATTGGGTGTGGGGGGGGGGGGGGGAGATAACCTACAAGTACCAACTATTGAACAAAGAAGTTAGGAAAGTGTGTTGTGTAACATAGTTAAGCTTTTCCTATCACTTCTATTCAATATATATATATATATATATATATAGCGGATCTAAAATAAGAGATAAAATCCTGAAAAAAAATTGATTATTAATTTCTATTACCAGGGGGGTGGGAGAAAGGAAGATTACAGGAGGAAAATGCAGATATTTTTCAATTACAAGCATTGAATTTCCTTCCATTTAAAGGGCACCTAATCGCACTAAGTTAGGCCAGTTAAAAGTAAAAAAAATAATAGCATTACCTTCTTACTGGGAGGACAAGTGCAGATTGTGCTGTGTTTGACAATTTTCTTTCTTGCACTTCACAGCATTGTCATAACGGACGAACAGGTAGCTTACAGGTGCAAGCAGAAATGTCAAAAAGTTTATCCAGCTTTTCCTCCAGATTCTGCTCCTGGACTGTAGAAAGAGATTTCCTGCTTATCTCTTTTGCTTTCTTGAAGCACACTTTATCCACCAATTTCACTACATAATATTCCTCATACAGGGGCAGCCGCGGGTTCACTGCCTGCCAGATCTCAATCACATCCTTTGCTATCATTTTAGCAATATCATAGTCTTTCAAGTCCGGGTGGCTGTTTTGGAGGAAATAACTGTACTGAATAACTTGGCGGGGGTTAGGAGGCTCTGTTTTATCCAAAGAGGAAGGCTGGCCACTGAATTTTTTGGCACTATCACTTCGAGTTAACACTGCAGACTTCCGTTTTTTACCCATTTTTATGAAATATCTGAAAATAAACACAATTAAATGAACGCATCATAAAATAACTTAATTTAATACACATTTTATAGGTAAATATCATTAAAAAATACAAAATAATACGCTAATAAACATCTATAATGCATTTACAATAAGTTTCAAGCATCGTTTTGTTGAAAAAGTCGAATTTTAATTGATTATTTTGATGAAATAAGGTCCGATATTTTGTTTGTTTACATTGCGCGAATGCTGCGCGCGCGATTTTACTCGTAAAATTCGGCAATTTTACAACTTAAAAATAATTGACAATCCTCAAAAAATACAATCATTTTCACAAATATGAGTTGGTGCAACGTTTTTTATACATTAATTCCTTTCTATCTAGACTAGTCCAAGATCACAGTTCCGAAATCAACCTACCTTATTACCCACTAAACGACAGGTGCTGGCTACTTTCTGCCGTACCGCGATTTCCAAAAGTATATATTTCCTCACTTGGATAAAAAGTCTTTATTAGACTTCTTTGTTAAGTCTCAACAATTTATCGTCTTATGACTTTTCTGCAGCCACAGCATAATTCATTTATACATATATTTGGCTTATGAAGGCAGACGTGCGACTTCCTGTGAGGGTCGCAACGCTTCTATCTGACGTCTTTAGTCATTGTTACTGCTAAGCTTTCCCAGGCGACGCGATTAAGTGACGATATTATGTGGGATGTTGAGACGAAGTTTACCCCTTATTGCCTTGTGACTATATGATTTGTATTTCCATTTTGGCGTCCCTCTTTGGACATGGGTTGTAGATCGCATCTAAATTATTTGTGTTGTTAAGTTAAGTGGTTGATCATATGAATTACATGTACAACTTTAAGGGCAATGAGACAAGCGGTTGCCATCATCCGATAAAATAAGACCCCAATATATCAAAGTCAATGTCGAATCGGGGAAAATAGGAACAGTATGCTCGTCACTGGTTTTCCTTCCCGCGTCTCAAAAGGGGATCGAGTCGACAGATGTCTTGATTTTTATTCGCTCTTATCACTGTATATATTACTCCCTGGCGTACTATGGAAGCGAAAAAGGCTTTTTCACTAAGTTTTCGTTTCAAAATGAAACTCGAAAATGAATAACACATCAAATTTTGTCCTGAGAAAAAGTTTTCCTCCCACAAAGGTTCAATTTCATACTCTGATTTTTTTTAATCACATTTACCAGGCACAGGAAATAAGATTAAAAGAAGAGATGATTTAATTTAAATAATTTAAAACTTTTAAAGCCATTATATTTAGTTTATGAAAAGTGTTTTCTAGGTTCCAACACTACCATTTTCTATCAGTAAAATTTTGTATTGAATTTATCATTTTTTTTCTTACTCCGAATTGACTAAAAGAACCAACTGAATTGAGAGAGAGAGAGAGAGAGAGAGAGAGAGAGAGAGAGAGAGAGAGAGAGAGAGAGAGAGTTACAAAGATTATCACAAGACCCAATCTAAATCTAAGTGAGAAGTCGGAAGATGAAAGAAAATACTGAAATGCTGCAATAAACAAAGATCGGAAAAGGAGAGTAATTTGCTTTTTGCCATCCCCCCCCCCCGCGTGAATGAAAAGTTAAAGATTTCGAATGAGATTCTGGAATAAAAGCTGTTTTATCCCAGTAAGAATATACAAATTAGAATCGGGTGAAATTGCAACCCCCACTCACTAAACTAAGGAATGAATCACTAACACTAGGTATATTCCTTGACAATCTAAAGGAAGCCATAGTATACCCTGTATTTAAAGCAGGTTACCCAAACACTCCATTCAATTATCGCCCATTTCCGTATTGCTAACTTTAAGTAAAGTATTTGATAAAAACATTGTATGCAATAAACTTACTAAATTTTTAATCAAATACAATATTTTAACTACAGCACAATTTGGGTTCAGAAGTGGGCATACAAAGGAAGATGTCATAAAGATGCTATTTGAAAACGTCTCTCCGATCTATGAAGGCAAATATTACACTGCCTTGGTCTTCATCAATTTGTCAAAGGCATCTGATACACTTTCGTATGAAATCTTATTGAATAAAGTTCACATATAAGGAATAAGAGGAAATATCCTTGATTGGTTCAAATTATATCTTACACATCGTCTTCAGTACATCAGATTAAAAAGTAATTTATCCGACAAGGCAATGCCTACTAGTGGGGTTCCACGAGGTTCAATTCTTGGGCCATTACTTTTTCTAAGTCACGTCAACGAATTTCATCTCTCAAAACATTAAATTGTGTACAATATTGCAGAGGGATATCACACTTACTTCTTCCCATTGTAATTTAGATCTGATAAATGAAACGAACAGGCAACTAAAGCATGAGTATAAATGGATGTGTACTAATAAACTGTTACTGAACCTAGCAGAGTCATCTAACTCATCTTCTAATTATGATTATTATCACAAAACATATAAATACAAACTGTCAAATAGAAATTGAGAATACCACTCTTGCAAGGGTGAAGAATGTTAAAGCGCTTGACATTAATTTGAACGAAAAATTAAATTTCAGAAGTCACGTACAACATATCAAATCCAAAATATCAAGACTTCTCTTCATATTATTTAAACTCAAAAAGACTCTTCCTCAAAACGCACTCCTTCCTCAATATTATTCTTTCATCCATCCACATTCACTGTATTACGTTATAAAACATCCTTTGGGAGATTAGTTCCCAGTCAATGTCATTCTCATTCACAGTCAGCCCACAAATGAGAATGCACAAACTGAGAAATCCACATTTGGGTAACAAAAAAATTCTTGATTTGAGAAAGAATGTCACTCATATTCGCATTTGAGGTAAAGGCACCAAATGAGAATAGTTAATATTTCCTAAACCAACTTAATTTAATCTAACCTAACATTAGCCTAACCTAGCCAAATGAAGCTTAACCTAACCTAACATTAGCCTTACCTAACCTAACCAAACGAAGCTTAACCTAACATTAGCCTTAGCTAACCTAACCAAACGAAGCTTAACCTAACCTAACATTAGCCTTACCTAACCTAATCAAACGAAGCTTAACCTAACCTAACCTAGTGTCGTGTGTTGATTTAGAATATGAAATTTATAGTGACTATTAATGATTAGGTTAAAATGGAATTTTACGATTTATAATGACTTACTGATTATTTTAAAGAGGAACAAAATTATCCGAATATGTTAATATAAAAATTTTATAATGAATTATTTTAAAATGGAACCAAACATCATAACCGTTACTAGTGATAAGGAAGCAACCAATCAAACGCGATTTTAAAAATAGGACCTTCGGTCTCGTTCGGGAGTCTTAATGAGAAGGTCAGTTCTGTGCTAAAATGCAATTTTTGTAATTTTTAAATTTATTTAATTTAAGCTTACTGTACGATCAAAATTTTAAACTATAAATTCGCGCTTGCTTCCCCCCCCGGGTCATGTTCATTGTCTTAATTAAAAATAATCGGTTGAATAACGGTAAATTGTCGTTATTTTCCCCCTTCCTCGCTTTGTTCCAAAAATGTCGGCTGCAGGCTTCAAGTCAGTTGAGAACCGGCCGCGCTACCGGTTTATAGAATACAGAAAATAGTGTAAAGGAGTATAAATAGTGCAGATAACGTAAGATTAAAGAAAAGTAAATAAAAGTACATATTTTCGCTACACTAGCGTAACCTAACCTAACCTAACCTAACCTGGACCAAAGTGGGAAATCCGTGGATAAGAATGAGAATAGCCCGAAGCGGGAAGAGACTGATTTGGGAATTGATTCCTTTGAAATTCCCCCTCACATTTTTCCCATTCTTGGTGGCGGAATGAAATGGGAATAACATTGAGTGGGATGATAACCCTTTGAAAGTCATTCGTAAAAAATGTCTACGAACCCTCTTAATAAAGAATAACAGACAAGACCACACTTTCTCCAATGTTTAAAGAGCAAAATATTTTAAAACTAAACGGCTTATAATTCATTGTTGCTGTCAATATGTTAAAAGTATCTTTAAAAATCAACATACTTTTCCCATTCAAAGAACAATTATCTCGCATCAAACACGTTATTATTTTAACATTAGGCTCCCCGGAGGTTTTATACGCAAAATACAGAGGGTTAATAAAAGTAAATAGACACCACGATCATTGTCCTCCAGAACAAAAGGCAAAGCTCATCAGTGGAATGCCAGAAAGTGTCAGTTTTCCATAATACAAAAGGAAAAGCAGCACGATTTTAAGTATATTGATTCAATAACTGTTATCATTTATTGACTTTTATTATCAAATTAAAATCTGGAAAAACCGAAGGTGTCTATTTACTTTTGTCAACCTTCTGTATACAAAGGAAACTGCAAGAAATACACTCTCTTTCAAAGGAGCAGATCTATGGAATGCAATTCCCGTAAATATTAGACAGCTTTCATCATTAAATGCATTTCGCAAATCATTAAAGGGATACTTCATTAGCTCCTACTGATATAAAACGTTATAACCGTACTTATCACTATAATAGTACGTCCTTATATTTTATAAATACTTATCTAAAATATGGATCTTCAAATATCATATCCGATCTCAACTCCTCATAATTTATTTACTCTTTCATTAAACTTTTTTAGTTTCATAATTTAATGAATTTTTTCATTAAGTTTCATTCATTTTCTGTTAAGTTCACTGTTGATAATTTTATTTAAAATAAAGAATGCCCTCGTGCTTTAACTGTAGACGTATACAAATGTGTAAAAATTTTCACCGCTTAATTATTATTATTATTATTATTATTATTATTGTTCTTGTTGTTATTATTACCAACAAAGTTTGTCATTATCATTACGTGTAATGTGCGTTTTAAACGAAACAAAATTATGACCGTAACTGTTGTCAAGGAGGCAGCCAACAAATTGTAGGTGTAAGAATTTAGGCAGTTTTCTCACTACAGTATATCGTTAATGAAAGGACACGATAGTTTTAAAAATTTATTTTTTCGCGAAATAAATGCGTATTAAATTAATTCTCTTTCCACAATTTGATGTTAAAATGTGGATTCACATTAGCTTTTCTCCCCCATTATTATTACTGTGTTAATTTAATAAACCAGTTAATAGAGAACATTTGTCGTTATTTAAAATTCCTCCCGTTTCATTTCAAAGTGTCATGCATTTGTGTCCAGTGCCTCAGTTTCAAGTCCAAGCCAACCAAATGCAGAAGTCAGAGTAAATCAGTAGAAAGAATTCAAATAAACCCAAATAAACACGATTAAGTAATAATTAAAAAAATATCACAACACTATCTTTACACATGTCACTTCCCTTCTGTAGTAATTAGTGAAATGAATCCTATTGGTTTTGCCTATAAAGCTTCCATGCTTCATGAGAGCATATTTATATTATAACTTTGTAAGTATATTAATGTTATATTAGATATTATCTAAATTGTACAAAAAATATTGAAAATATTGTAAAACTTTATATAAGTTGTATTCTTTCTGTGAATAACTTTCTTTTTTGAATTTTGAAGTTTCAATAATATATCTAAGAGAAAATTTACCTCTTACCAATGTTTCCTATTACCTATTACCTAATTTATATTAAATGTAAATTCAATGTGATTACAGTCTTTACTCTAAATATTTGAATTTAGTTGTCCAACAAAGAACTCCAAGTAGTGGGACAGCAGGGAAGGTCTCTTAACGAAATTTTTTAATCTAAGGCTATCGTGCCAGTTCGATAAATCAGGTTTATCAAGATCAATCAAGAATGGCAAATTTTCCTCCTTCCACGACGCACTCAATTTCTAGCCTAGTATTAAAACAAATCACTTTATACTTAAGTAAAAGTAAAAATACTTTTTTAGGGAACAATTTATTAAGAATCACATTACAAGTTTTTGAGAGTTTTCCAATTTTCGCACGGATTTAAATCGGGCGACTTTCTAAGCCATCGTCTGAGTTTAACATATAAAAAATTGCTACACTGATGTAATCTGTGAAAACTATGGAAAAAACCTAAAGCTGGTAAAGAATTTTGTTATACTCCTTAAGTTTCTTAAAAGATTTTCAAAGTTTTGTTCCGGCCACAGCAAAAAGATGTCAGTATAACTCCTGAACATTAAAAGGTTCTTAAGTGAAATTTCGGATGCAAAATATTCTATAAATAAACAACAAAGGACAGTTGAGAGAACGCTGCCCATAGAGAAGCTATAACCATGTCTGTAGTAACTGTCTTCACAGGAGAAGACGCTTTTAAGGCCAAGGCTACACGAACGACTTGGTCGCACTTGGAACAATACAACCAATCCTCCGTGCAACTTTTCGTGTCGCGGGGAAGATGCAGCCCGATGCATCTGAGAATAATTGTCGCAGCGACTGTCTGCCGTGTAACTTGCCCCATAGGAAACAACAGTACCTATTTTTGCGATTTGTCGTTGGGACTTCGTCACAGCGACAAAATCCCTCGTGTAACCTTGACCTGACACAAGCTTCAATAAGATCAGTAAGGGTTTTATGGTCTATGAGTAACAAACAAATGATATATGATAGTTTCATTTACTGTGTTTATTAGTGAACAATGAATCAACATCGAAAGATAAGAGCTTGCAATTAGTGGCACTTAGAATGTTTTATTTATTACGAAAATCATGAGAATTGACAATATAGGTGTTCGAAATTTTCCCAAGTAAAGGAGTTAGTAATGAAGCTAACCATTTAGCTAGTTCATAGGTGGAAGAATTCACAGTTGATATGCTAGTTCTTAGTAAACAATTATCCTTCTGCGTTTTTGGAATACGGTACATATTAGGTAAGCAAGGATTTATAAATTTGAATTTGTTGGTTAAGTTCTCGTAATTTCTTAAGAGCATTTTAGACAGTCCACTTAAATTCAGCTGTTTTAGAGTTAAGGTGGCATGAGGTTATGTGATGGTACGTGGTTTCATCCCTAAGTAGGCTGACCATACGTACCGTTTTGTATTTTTGTATGGGTTCTGTCACTGAAGAATAATTGTAAGCTCAATATGTTTATGTACTTACTTTTTCATGAATACAGAATATTACATAACCCCCGTCCCTTTTTTGCCATCCCAATGTCCCGTTTTTGTCTCAAGGAAATATGGTCAGCCTATCCCTAAGTAACTTACTACTTTTCTTAATGTAGTTATCCCTGTCTAATATTACAATCTGACTGGTTTTATCTGATCTTTACTGATTATATTATTATATATCTTTAACCTACTCAAAGCTTTCAGAAATGTATTGGGTAATATGGAATCACAAAAACTATTGGTACTTGTAGGTTATCTCCCCCACCACCAATTTTGACAGAATATTTTCGTTAAAACTAACGAAAATATCACGACTTAACCTAACCAATTATCAAGGGCGTACAGTTGATCTATTAGTAAATACTATTCCAGAAACAAACAATGTTATAATTAATAATAGATCAACTGTACGCCCTTGATAATTAGTTAGGTTAAGTCGTGATATTTTCGTAAGTTTTAACGAAAATATTCTGTCAGAATTGGTGGGGGGGGGAGATAACCTACAAGTACCAAACTATTGAACAAAGAAGTTAAGAAAGGTGTGTTGTGTAAAATAGTTAAGCTTTTCCTATCACTTCTATTCATATATATATATATATATATATATATATATATATATATATATATATATATATATGAGAGAGAGAGAGAGAGAGAGAGAGGAGAGAGAGAGAGAGAGAATGCTATACAAACAAACATGAATCTTTTATTCAAGTCGCTCATGCAAAATCCATTATTTATATGCCGTACAAAGGAAGAACCAAGAAAACTTGTTTCGTTTCATTTTCTAAGAATTGTAAAGCGTTGAAAGGAATTGTCAAGTTGGTAATTTTGATGAGAATAACGTCATTTAAACTTAATTAATGACATTCTTCAAGACTTTCAAATCTGTTATTTTCATTACTGCGAGTCTCTCTGAATTATCTTTTAAGTTACTGTAGAAGTAATTTAATTTCTTTTCTAAGCTCGCTTTCAACCATTATAACTTCCGTATTTATAGCCTTAACTTTAGTCATAACTGACTCTTAAGTTATCACTTAGAGCTTGCCTTATTTCAGCTCTCCTAGAGATCTGCATCCATAAGATTATGCGCAATTAGGGCACATTTAAAGAGATGACTTAAAAGGGAAAAATAGAACACAAAAACGGAAGTTAAGAACAAAGAAGTGTACTTACAGGCAACTTTTGCATCACCTGAAGATCAGGGCCCCCCCCCCAGCTTTCTTTAGTTAGCTTTATAAGGCTAACTAACGAACATATTACGACATAACCTAACCAATCGTCAAGGGCGTACAGTTGACCGAATGATTGGTTAGGTTAGGTCGTGATATTTTCGTTAGTTAGTCTTATAAGGCTAACTAGAGAAGGCTGGGGGGCCCTGATCTTCAGGTGATCCCAACTTTTTTTAGGTCTTATGCTGAGCGGTTTATATAATTAATAATTATTAATTATAACTATTAATTATAATTATTAATTAATTATTAATTAATTATAATTATTTATTAATTATTAATTAATTATAATTATTAAGTAATTAATAATTAATTATATAACTATCGTTTTTACTTTTCTTGCGAGTAAACATGGGATCACCTGAAGATCACGGGACCCCAGCCTTCGTTAGTTCGCCTTATAAGGCTAACTAACGAAAATATCACAACTTAACCTAACCAATCGTTAGGTCAACTGTACGCCTTGACAATTGGTTAGGTTAAGTCGTGATATTTTCGTTAGTTAGCCTTATAAGGCCCTGATCTCCAGGTGATCCTAAACGTGTATCACATTTGATTATGGTCTGTATCTTATTGTAAGGAAAAAGAAGTTATAATTTATATGTTAACTGTTACTAATAATGTTAATAATACTAATAATAAGACCATCATTAATACTGGATTATTAACTCTTTACCGATGTTAAGCCTCAGAAAACAATAAAACCGATGTCGATCACTATAAAATGGTAAACTGATCATAGTGGAATGTTAATAATATTTCTTTGTTGTTTAACATAATCTGATAATTTAGTCTGAATTTGTTAAATTAAAGAATCGAAGTACAGAATTATGTTAGTGATTTAACGTAACTCAGCTATAAAATAATTACGATCTAATCAGTAAATTCGTAATCAATTTATATTAATACGAACTAAAATCTTTATTGGTAATTCGTTTGTATAAGAGTTACCTTAGTCAAAATCTAGTTTTTTGGTTCCAATATTTTTTCATGTCGGAGAGTTTCTGATGTAAATTGTTCAGTTTCCGCAAAAAAACAAAAACAACTTTTGATATGATGTTAAATTTGGAAATTTTTTGGAAAATCTCCTATTTTTCTTCAATAAGAAGTTGCGTTTGGTTAAATGTTCATGATTGTAATCCTTGGTTAACCTTGATATATGTTCCATTGAATTCCCTTTTCACCTCATCACCCCCCAATAACAGGATGTTTTTTTTTTTTTTTCTGCTTAAAGTGCTTCAACCCTACTGGATTATTGACACCATTTTTTTTTTCTTTTTGACTCCCCGAAGGGAGACTGCAAAAATTATACTAACAATCAACAGGATGTTATTCTGATAGGCCTTACAGCGTTGTTTTTATTCGATTTACCGAGTCTTGAAGTTGCCAGTGATTTCCAAAGATTTCATGTTGATTTTGGAAGGTTCTTATTTCAGCCCCGGTCGTCTACTCCTGCGAATTTTATTTTCAATATCGAGAGAGAGATGCTTTTATCCGCAGTATTTCCACAATAGCAAATACGAATCGCTTGTTGGGGATCATGCGTTCATATTTATCCGTTTTCTCCAGCAATTCACCGAATCTCACATTATCCGTATTTGATTCATGCACCTGATATCTGTGTGACACAACTCTCTCATGATTCAAGTGAATTGAGATGGAATTCGGCACCAGCGCTTTCGCCATCCTGGTAGGGGCAATAAAGATGTTCGCTCCCTCCCATTACATCCGCGTGGAATTGGTTTGCATATCCTTTCACCCGTTTGAATTTACACAATATAATTCACTGCACAATTTGCCTATAAATTTGATATTCATTTTGAGCACGAATTAAATTTTTAATGATAGGAGCTTCACTTTATATATATATAAAATGAGGCTTCAGAATAGCGAGAAATTTCTCCTTCGCATTAAAATGTAATCACGAAATTTATAAAGAATTAATTTGAAAAAATTTCTCCCTTCATAATAAGTAAATATTCTATTAACTCACCTCTCACATTTTCATACAAAACTAGATTTATATTCATATATATTCTATATTCTTATCTTTTTCTCGTACATACACACACACACACACACACACACACACACACACACACACACATACTGTATATGGAGAGAGAGAGAGAGAGAGAGAGTGGGGGAGGGGGACTCATTAAGCAATTTTGTAAAATGATTGCAAAATATGTCCCAAACTTAAATTGTAATTTTTGTTCTTTCGAGAGAGTGATTTCGGATTTAAAAACTCACCAATTTACAGTTTTCTTCCCAGTTCTCCTTCGTACATACGAATGTGTAAGAAGAAAATGATGTTCTTTAACCTCCTTCGCAACATCTAAGGTCATATGATGTAGGGGACCTACAGCTTTACGTGGAATCCGAACAACGGGTCGTTACACAATTTGAACGAGGAGGACGGTCCCCCATCCACCTACTCACCAGACCTAATGTCGCATAATTTCGCTGATCGACGGGAAGCGGTGTGACGATATTGGCCACGACTTACACCACTGAGAAAGTATAAACAAAACAGAAGACCTGTGACGTTGTCTTCAAATGATGACCTGTATTCATCTCTCATTCTGTGACTCTGAACGAAGCGAATGAAAGATGACCGACATATTGTGTATTAATAAGAATTAACCCTTCTTAAAGCAGTCAGATGAAACTACAGGGTGTATATAAAGTAACGCAAGTGAAGAGACAAATCTGATTTGAACTGGCTTCAGCTAGTTTCGTAAAGCAAGTGAAGAGACAAATCCGATTTGAACTGGTTTAAATTAGTTTCAACTTGTTTTTCAAAGTACATGTAATAAATATTACTCGTCCATGTTCACTCGCTTCAATATAACTCAAATCTGATTTGTCTCTTCACTCGCTTTACTTTATACCAGAGCTTTCCAAACTGTGTGTCGCGACACATTAGTGTGTCGCCAATACCTCCCAGGTGTGTCGCCAAATTTAGTTAATTATTTTCAATTTTTTTGTATTTTGAAAATTTTGATTTTTGTATCAACAAAATCGGCTACAAGATAAACCACCTACTGAAAAATTATCTGATATTTGATATTTGATAACAAAAATTAATTAATGTGTCGTGAAAATTTTTATGCTTAAATAGTGTGTCGCCAACGTGAAAAGTTTGGAAAGCTCTGCTTTATACACACCTGGTAGTTAACGATGCAGTTGTCAAACATTATAATACATTCAAAATAAAACCTTCTAAATTTAGAACTTATAACTTCTTTTGTGAGGATGCATTCTCGAAGGTTTTCCTTCTTTTGGGTAATCAAAGCTTCTTGTCAGATATGATAAATTCCTTTAGTGATACGTAACTTCTTTAGAAAGAAGAAATGGCCTTTAAAACTTCTATTTGGAGTGATTTGAGATCAAAAATGAGTGATAATATCAATCTCTTTAGTTAGGCTTATAAGGCTAACTAACGAAAATATCACGACCTAACCTAACCAATCGTTAGGTTAACTGTACGTCCTTGACGATTGGTTAGTTTAGGTCATGATATTTTCGTTAGTTAGCCTTATAAAGCAAAAATAAATTATATGAAAAACGGTACACAAACTGGAAAAGGTCCCAAAAGAAGATTATATTTCTACGTAAAGAATGTTGTCGGAAGTTAATGTTTTTTTGTGTATAAAAAAAAGTAGGCAATTTTCGAGTAACGAAGTTTAATCTTGTTTTGATCTCTGTATAAAAATCAATGGATGTGGAGAAGTAATTATGGAAACATTTGATCTTTAGATTTTATGGTTATTTAAATATGTTTCAAGGGACACCGACTCTATAAGCGAAAATATTCATCGATGTAAACTTCGAAATGTCGAGCCGAGGAAATTTCTCATCGACAAAGAGAAGATAAACAATAACAGCTGTTGTTATCGATAATATTCATTTTAAATCCAATACAAGTTCCATGAAATTAAAACTTTCCCATATATATATATATATATATATATTTTTTTTTTTTAAATGCGAACAACACGCAGTATAATTAATGTAAAGGTGCCTCATTTTCATTTGCTCGTTCTCTCTCCCCATCTTGTGCGGACGCTCTTCTACACAAGCGTCGTTCTTTATATATATATATATATATATATATATATATATATATATATAATATATATATATACATATATATATATATATATATATATATACATATATATATATATATATGAAGATGGAAGCAAAATGTCACATACTTCATAAACTACTAACTGTTCAACGAATTTGAACTTTTCCTTTTTTCCTCAAGTGAAATTGAGTGATTCCTACAGATTTTTGCTCGCTGATTACGAAAATGACCACGAAATTTTGCTCTTACTTCAACGTTTTGAGAAAATTACATTTTTATATTCGAATAAAATAGAATAATCTATACACAAGGACAATATTAAAATAGTTTTTACTTAATTAAAATGTTTTTCTTAATGATTTTCGTTTGTAAGTTACATCTGAGGCTTCCTTTATTAGCGTCCAGTGATAACACTGGTATGCATATGAAATGTTTTTGTCTGCTGTGAGGGTTTTTTCAACTCATATTATATAATTCGACCATGCTGAATTCGAAAATGACATTGGTTTTCCTCAATCAGGTCAGGTTTTTTCTCTATTGGCCATTTATTATAAGTCCAATTTTATCCCCAAATTTATTGATTTTTTTAGCTTAAACACTGTAGATACGAGTAATATTATAAGAACACTCGTGAAAAATGAAAACATTGTGTGAATAAATACTTTTATTCATACAATGAATATGGAAAAAAGTTTATTGAGGAAGGAATGAAGTTTTTTTGGCTTTCCGTCTGTGTTTTTCTTCGGGCACGTCTCGCTTCAAACACCAGCAATAGTCCGCCAGCATATTGATATCCCAGTTTCCCTGGTACCTCTCTTCCATTATTTTGATATCTTGGTGAAATCGTTCACCCTGTTCCTCACTATAATCCCCGCAATTTTCAGGAAAATAGTCCAAGTGGGACCACAAAAAGTGCATTTTTATGGACATGCGCGACCCATGAGCTTTGAAAGCTTCCATCAAGTTTTCGACAACGGACTCGTATTCTGGACTTCTACGCTTGCCAAGAAAATCAGTGACAACTGATTTGAATGCCTGCCAGGCATTCTTTTCAGTTGGAGTCATTGCGTTTTTGAACTGAGTATCCTTGATCAAAGTTCGAATTTGAGGACCATCAAAAACCCCAGCATTTAGTTTAGCATCAGATATATGATGAAATTTACTCTCGAGATATCGGAATGCTGAACCCTCCTTATTCATTGATTTGATGAAATTTTTCATCAAGCCAAGCTTAATATGAAGTGGTGGGAGCAAAACCTTTGTTGGTGGTACAAGGGGCACTGAAACGACATTATGCGACCCAGGTTCAAAATTCTCTCTGGATGCCCATTCACGCTGTGCATAGATAGTGCTTCTCATCCGCTCGGCTATCCTATTTGCAGAGGAAACATGGGTATTTCGTGTATCCCCCTTGCATTCCCAATACAAATGCCACAATCTGAAAAAAAATGAAAATATTTAAAGAATTTAGAGAATTGGTTCTATCAGATAAAAAAATCTATGCATTGGACTGTATCACTTCTGTGGGGAAGTTAAGTGTTCTTATACGCTCTCAAATAACCTTTGGAAAAACAACATAGTCAATAGCAATAGTTTATTTATGATATTAGTATTACCTTCAAATCTCCACAGATCCTCCAGTTATGTTGGTCGTATACGAGAGCATCCAGTAAAATTTTCATGTTATCGTAGCTCTCAGTAAGTTGTACGGAATGTGCTACAGGGACTGATGCAACCCTATTCCCAATGTTGAGAAGTACTGCTTTCAAACTTCGTTTAGACGAGTCTATACATAGCCTCCATTCTGATGCGTTATATGGCAGGCCCAAGGATTCGATTAGCCCCTCAACATTGCAGCATTACACTAGGAAGAGGTATTTTCGTGCACTGCAAAAAACTTGCGGAATTCTTCCTCTCGTTTCCTATACCAGGAGAATGTTGTTCCCGGAGCCAGCAAGTTGTCCTCTCGAAGTCGTGAGCCCAAGATCTCGGCAGCTAATTTGGAAAGTCCTAAATCCCTGGTAAGATCATTAAGTTTGGCCTGGTTGAGAGGCCTCGGCTCATTTGAAGCGGTATTTTGAGGTATATACGACTGGGACTGGTCATTGGCATTGGTCATTGATTCATCACCAGAATCATCGAAGTCCAGGGTTTGAGGTGGGTCAGGTATTGGAATTCCAGGACCATGGGGTACAGGTCTCATAGCAGAAGGAATGTCAGGGTATAAAACAATGTGTTTATTCTTCTTGTTAACTCCTGAAAATAGAAACACAGAAACATGGATATAAAACTTGCATATGAAATAGAAGAAGCATTCAGACAGTGGCGGCTCGTGAGGGAAGGCTGCGGTCTGTAAGATATGAAATAGGTCGATGGAGTCTGTATATTTTCTTTCTTTTTCATTCATATTGTCCCTTCGGGGACAATATGAATGAAAAAGAAAAAAATATACAATCATTGTATATGTAAATGTAACTTGTATAACAATATGTATGTGTAAATGTATTTTCTATAACAATATGTATATGTAAATGTATGATTACCATTATGGTGAATATTATGCTATATATGGTGAATATTACATTATGGTGAATATTATGTCAAGTTTCATACGAGGATTTCAAAATATTTAAGAAAAATAAATTTATAAGCCCACCTTGGAGGTTTGTCATGCAGAAATAGCAATCTGTCACGTGATCCTTTCCTTCTCTCCAAATCATGGGAATTCCAAAAGGCAAAGATTTCGCTCTGCCTTTGCTCCATCTTCTCAAATTTTCAATGCATGTCTTGCAGCACATATGAGGGGCGAAATTTTTGTCCTGGTCCCCTAGCTTAATTCCAAAGTATGCTCTATACATTGTCTTCACAAATTTAGTGATTTGGGACTGGTTATTTGGCATGGTAACCGTCCCACATATGTAGCAGAATCTATTGGGATCATTTTTACACGCTCTATTCATTACGAAATATTTTATCTACGTATATGCCTGAAAAGTAAAAAAAGATATTATACAAGTGAAACAAGTGATGATAGATGTTACTGTTCCAATTCCGCTTTGACAAAATCACGAAAAATTCTATTTTACTTATGAGGCCATAGCCGGATAATCTGAGCTGATTGAGAAAAACGGATTGCAGATTCGAAATCAGCAGGAAAAACTCTATACGAATAACGTACAAAACCCTTGACAGCAAAATTGATGCACCAGTGTAATCAGCCAGCATGTTTGGACTCCACTTGCCCTGGTATCGTTTCTCCATCGCAGAAATGTCCTGATAAAATCGCTCGCCATATTCATCGCTGACATCCCCTAGATTTGATGGGAAAATTCCAAGTGCGAATGAAAAAAATTAATTTTTAGACTCATATTACATCCCAATGATCTGTAACTTGCAGAAGTTCATCAACCAATTCTGCATAGTTAGCGATTTTTTGTTGCCTAAGAAATTCTGGGTCTGCTTTAAAAGCATTCTAAGCTATTTTTTCAGATGAAATTTTTGTTTCAAGTACTGGAATCCATCTCCTGCTTTGTCCATTGCCTTAACAAAAGTTTTAATCAATCCTAGTTTGATGGGTAAAGGTGGCAAGTAAACTGTTTCAGGATCCAGCAATTTATGGCACGCAACATTTTTTTGTCCAGAAGTGAAAGATTGACGAGGTGGCCAGTTCTTAACAGTATAATGAGAATTCGTTGCTCTGCTGTTCCATTCAAAAAAAAACATCAGCAATATTTTGTATATCCAAGCTGTAAACCAAGAAGCAGCCCAGGTCTGAACGTGTCAGGAGCAAAAATTACATCATCCTAAGTTAGCTAAAAAATCTTCTGTTGGGATACTCTTAGCTTTGGGGTAGATGCAGTTTTAATAATTTGTTCAATTTATCATCAAGACTTAAGCCCCAAATTTCTCGAAAACCTGACGTGATAGCAAAACTTCGTTATCATCTTCGTAATCAGACATGAAAAATGCAAAGGAAACAATTATCATCATCTCGGGGAAAAAAATGGATAATTATTTAACATTCACATATTTCTCATCCCAAATAAGAAAATGTCGTTGCCTGACAAAGAGAAAACAGTAGTGAAGAGCCCTCAACGTACATCTACAAGGAAAGCTCTTTGTCACCTATGCATCATGAACCTAAGTTGTTACTTAATTGTTTCCACCTCCCATTAAACCTTTAACGCATCAACGCAGACGACAGTCTTTACTAAAACCGTGGCCAAGTCCCTATTTTTTTAACTGTTTTAACTCCCAACAGACCAAATCAAATTTATATTAGGAGCAGAAAATAACCCTACATATCTTTTTTTGGACACCCGTATCATCAGAACTCCGAATGGATTTCAAACATCGGAAACTTCCCTTTACGGTACAGTGTTTACGTTACCGTAACTTTGTAACTTGTAAATTAAAAATTAAGGATCACCTGAAGATCAGAGCCCCCAGCCTTCTTTAGTTAGCCTTATAAGGCTAACTAACAAAAATATCACGACCTAACCTGACCAATCGTTAGGTCAACTGTACGCCCTTGACGATTGGTTAGGTTAGGTTGTAATATTTTCGTTAGTTAGCCTTATAAAGCTAACTAAAGAAGGCTGGGGGCCCTGATATTCATGTGATCCTAAACGGACTCTAATTTAATTCTAATCCTTACAATTTTTAACAGAAACGCCAAATCTTAACAATTATACCAGGGTAATTCAATAAGTATCCGCACTTTTTATTTTCACAATTTTATTTTCACATCTGATAGATTATAAACACATCACTTCTCAACATAGTCTCCCTGTTTCTCAATACACTTAGTCCAGCGATCTAAAAGCTTCCTAATGCCATCACAAAAGAATGTTTTTGGCTGTGTGCGTAGGCAGTCATGCACCGCCTCCTTCAGGTCATCATCGCCTTGGAATCGCTGACCTCTCAAAGCGTCTTTTAGTGGTCTAACAGGTAAAAATCCGAACGTGCCACGTCTGGACTGTAGGGTGGATGGTCGAGAACTTCAAATTTAAGTTCTTGAAGGCATTTCCTAGTCTGTGCAGCGGTATGAGGGCGCGCATTGTCGTGTAACAGAATAACACCTTCCGACAATCTCCCTCTCAATTTTGTGCGAATTGCTTGCTTTAACTCATTCCGAAGCTTGTCAGAATACGATGCACTTGTTACTGTAGTTCCACGCTCTAGATAATGTTCAAGGATAGGGCCTCGTGTACCCCAAAACAGTGTTAGCATAACTTTACCTGCTGACGGCTGCGCTTTGAACTTCCTTGCAACGGGAGATATTGGATGCTTCCATTGCATGCTCTGTCGTTTGCTTTCTGGTTCATAGTGATGGATACAGGTATAGACACCTGCTCTCGTCTTTTGGCGCGGTATCATAATGAAGGTGAAAACTTTTGGAGAGCATTATCACTGGAGATGAAACCTGGATCCATCACTATGAACCAGAAAGCAAACGACAGTGCATGCAATGGAAGCATCCAACATCTCCCGTTGCAAGGAAGTTCAAAGCGCAGCCGTCAGCAGGTAAAGTTATGCTAACACTGTTTTGGGATACACGAGGCCCTATCCTTCAATATTATCTAGAGCGTGGAACTACAGTAACAAATGCATCGTATTCTGACACGCTTCAGAATGAGTTAAAGCAAGCAATTCGCACAAAACGGAGAGGAAGATTGTCGGAAGGTGTTATTCTGTTACACGACAATGCGCGCCCTCATACCGCTGCACAGACTAGAAAACGCCTCCAAGAACTTAAATTTGAAGTTCTCGACCATCCAGCCTAAAGTCCAGATGTGGCACCTTCGGATTTTTACCTGTTTGGACCACTAAAAGACGCTTTGAGAGGTCAGCGATTCCAAGGCGATGATGACCTGAAGGAGGCGGTGCATGACTGGCTAGTGGCTACGTACACAGCCAAAAACATTCTTTTGTGATGGCATTAGGAAGCTTGTAGATCGCTGGACTAAGTGTATTGAGAAACAGGGAGACTATGTTGAGAAGTGGTGTTTATACTCTATCAGATGTGAAAATAAAATTGTGAAAATAAAAAGTGTGGATACTTATTGAATTACTCTCGTATTTCTGACTCTAAACTTTAAATCTTTAATTAATGTAATATAAATGTATTATTAGCTCCAGTATTGTTAATTTTAATCTTGTAATATTTTATTTTTAATCCCTAATGACGTAACATGGCGTTAAAGAACGTTAGAAATATAAAACTCTCTAGTCAGTTATTCTGTGCCACAGTTATGAAGGTCATTTGAATCTTCCTTTTTAGGGAGTTTGTTTAGTTTCCATGGAAAACTGTAAACCTTCTTGGTCATATAATAAAATAATTATTTAGGAGGGCCAAAAGCGTTCAGGCCAACACCATCAGGATTCAAAACCCCCCGACCATAGTTTCCTCATTTCGCTTAAGGGTGATATCCACTGATCTACGGGCGCTCGTTCTCTTCATCATATAATCATGATTGTAAATTATTTATATAAATGAATAATTCTCAGCTTTAGAAAGGCATTTTTTCTAGAACTTTTTTGCTAAGAAAAATAATCTATATATATATATATATATATATATATATATATATATATATATATATACAGGGTGTCCCATAAGTCCGGTCTCATAGGAAAATTTACAGTATTTTAAATTTACAAAAGTAATACATTAGAACTAAAACATATGTTCAGATTGATGTCTTGTTTTGCAACCTTTTTTTTTGTGTTGCAAGTACAATAACACGCAATGGCTAAATGGAAGTGAGTTACACTCGTGAGGAAAAGTCCGCCGAGGTTTATAAGACCGGACTTATGGGACACCCTGTGTATATATATATATATATATATATATATATATATATAGAGAGAGAGAGAGAGAGAGAGAGAGAGAGAGAGAGAGCGCGCACCAGACTTAACAATTAATTCTCTTCTGAGTAATCCATCAAATTCGAGTATGAGAAGTCATTCAAAGGAAACGGGACATCCTGCGAGGATGAATAAATTTACAGTCCTTTCTGGCGTTTCTAAATCTGATTGAATTTGATGGAAACAATCTCCATTTTCAAACATGTTAAATATCCTTAGTTAACGTACATTTATCTTTGTAATTTAATTTTATTCTGTTCCGTGTTTGTATCGTCATTTTTTTAAATTTTCAAAATCTTTTTAATCTTTTCTGTGTGTGTGTGTGTGTGTGTGTGTGTGTGTGTGTGTGTGTGTGTGTGTGTGTGTGTGTGTGTTCGTGTGTGTAAATGATTTACCTTATTGTCATTATAATGTAATTACTTTGTTAGGTTTTGATTACTTTTAGAAGTCACTGATGATAAGAGAAGATCCTATCGAAATCTTTGGAAATAAAGATGCATGCAATTGGATTGGTCATTTTCTTTCTTATACAACTTTGCTACCAAGTCATCAAAATTTAGCTACAATTATATATATATATATATATATATATATATATATATATATATATATATAATAGATAGACAAAAGACAGTAGCACCAATAGGAAAAAACAAGTAGGAAATCAAGAAAGTAGATTGAAACCGTCAAAAACAAAGGCCCCGAGTAAAAATGGGGAGGAAATTATATGCAAATATTATGTGAAAGGAAATTGTAGATATAAAGGAGGACACTATACAATATACATATGAACACCCTCCTTTGTGCAATTTCTTCAACAGTAAGGGTCACTGTAAATTCGGTGACAACTGCAGATGCTACCGTTCGGAAATTTGCAAGACTTACGCGACATATGGAACCTGGCAATACGGGAAAAACTGCTACCACCACCATCATCTCCCGACAAATTCAAAAGACAAAGGACAAGGTTCAAAGAACAACAGAAAAAACGTGAAGAAAAATATGTACGCAAATAGCGAACAAAATTTTTCAAACATCGCAGAAATAATACGGCTGCTAAGTTTCATACAGTGCATGCAGTTAACACAGCTGGGAACCCTCGAGCCAGATCGCTTCCTGGCAAGAAGCTACCAGAACAGGTAGGCGGAAACGGAATCTCTCGGAGGACTACAGGGTTACTAAACACGCGATACCGAAGGAAAACGAACTGGAAATGCACAAGGGGCAACGCAAAACAAAGAACATAAATATTAGTTAACTGCAGAGGTAACAATACCAGGAAAGTAATACAAGAAAAATTGGAGAGTATCGATACGGCCATACAAGCCCTGATTCAGGGCCATACAGATAGGGAACAGGAAAAATCGGTAAAAGTAATAAAAGACAATCCAAACTACTTCTGTAGCTATGCGAAAAGAAAAACAAAAACGCGCGCCACTATCAGGCCCTTAAGGAAAGGAAATAACGAACTAACGGATGATCTAAAAGAACTATGTGAAACATTGAGCGCCCAGTATGAATCAGTCTTCAGTACCCCAAAAAGTGACAAAGCGATACCTGACATAGATACTTTCTTTGAAGAGAAATTGCAAGATTTTATAACAGATTTTGATTTTCATCCAGAACATATAGCACGAGCTATAGGACAAATTAAATCATATTTAGCTGCAGGTCCAGACAAATGGAACGCATTATTAATAAAAAATGGTAATCTTTAGATAATATTGTGGTGAGCGAAAGGGAGGTACTGCACTATATTTGTAAAATGAAAATGCTTAAATCACCGGGGCCGGATTCCATATATCCCATACAACCAAAAGAATTAAAAGAAAGCATTGTTGTACCGCAAACAAAGATTTTTAATGCGTCTATTTCTGAGGGGTGCGTACCAGATAATTTCAAGTTAGCAAATGTAACACCTATTTTTAAGAAAGACGATAAAGGTGCGGCGGGAAATTATAGGCCAATCAGTTTAACGTCTGTTGTAGGTAAGCTACTGGAATCAGTAATTAGGGATCGTATAGTCGAACGCTCAGAATTGCATAACTTCATTAGAAATATGCAGCACAGTTTTAGGAGAAACAAATCTTGCTTAACTAATCTTTTAGAATTTTTCCAAAGCGTGGCTGAAGTTTACGATAGTCATCGTGGGGGGAAGATGTAGCGTATTTAGATTTTCAAAAAGCGTTTGACACCGTACCGCACAAAAGACTCATTGAAAAAACTAAGTCTCGTGGAATCAGGGGTGTAGTAATAAATTGGATAGAAGAGTGGTTGCGAGGTAGGAAACAGAGTGGTCGTTGATGGAGCCGAGTCGTCTTGGGCTAATGTAGCGAGCTGCGTTCCTCAGAGTTCTGTATTGGAATCCTTGCTTTTGTTATATATATTAACGATTTAGATGTCGGCCTAGTCAGTACAGTTTCAAAGTTTGCGGATGGCACGAAGTTGGGTGGTAAGGCGATTAATGACGAAGATAGAGGTAAAATCCAGGAAGATCTGAATAAAATCGTAGATTGGTCGGTCACATAGCAAATGAGATTTAACGTCAATAAGTGCAAAATTTTACATATAAGTTCGCGTAACGGTAATTTTGTGTATAGTATGTCATGGAAGGAGTTGGCAAGCGTAGATCAGGAAAAAGATTTAGGAGTTATAGTCACTGGTGATTTGAAAGTGGCGAAACAAAGTACAGCAGCGGTCAATAAGGCGAACAAAGTGCTAGGTTTTATAGTTAGGAAGTTTGAGCACAAATCGCACGATGTTGTTCCTCTTTATAAATCACTAGTTAGACCCCATTTGGAGTACGCGATCCAATTTTGGAATCCGCATATGCGCAAAGATATCGACAAAATCGAACGAGTTCAAAGACGAGCAACTAAGATGATTCCGTCGCTTAGGTCAAAGTCATACGAGGATAGGCTTAAGGAGTTAAAATTGACTACACTCGAGACTAGGAAGCTAAGGGTGATCTAATCCAGGTTTTTAAAATTATGAATGAGTTCGATAACGTACAATATTGTAGAACTAGAAATAAAAATAACAGGTGTAAGCTGACAAGTAGAAAGTTCGAGACAGCAGTTGCCAAAAACTTTTTTATGCATAGAATAGTAAATAGCTAGAATAGTTTGCCGGTAGAAGTAATTAGTACTACGTCTATAAACATTTTTAAAAATTGGTTAGACGCATATGTTGATAGATTGGGTATAGTTTAAGGTAGTAAAATTAAGGCTTTGTGGTTCGGAACCCACGTAAAATTGTAAGTCCCCTCTGCCACCACGGAGGACATGCGCAATACGCAATTATAAACACAGTTAGGTAGACCAGCCATGACTGGATCCTAGGGTCTTTGCTGGTCTAAAACATTATAACAATATTATAACATAACATACAACAAAACTGTAAAAATGAAATAGCCACACCCATATACTGGATATGGAAATCCCTAGACTCTGGGGAAATATCGAGTATCTTGAAAAGAGCAAACATTGTCCTTATATATAAAGAAGGGGATAGATCTCAAGCAAAACACTATGGACCGGTGTCTTTGACATCCCACCTTACCAAAGTTTTGAAAAAATAGCTAGAGAGAAAATCTATGACTTCTTGGAGACACTGGAAAGACTCAACGAAAATCAGCATGGATTCCGATCAGGAAGATCTTGCCTATCACAACTTATAGAGCATTATAACAATATCCTAGATGCACTTGAAGGCAATGAAAATTGTGATGTCATATACACGGATTTTGCTGAAGCTTTCGACAAATGTGATCATGGCATAATAGCACATAAAATGAAATATATGAGAATAACAGGTGAAGTTAGAAAATGGATCTACAACTTCCTCAGAGAACGTCGATAGGCTGTTAAAATTCAAGGTATATCATCATCAGAATCGGAAGTACGCAACTCAGTTCCATAAGGAACAGTATTGGACCCGCTCCTTTCCATTATCACGCTAACAGACACAGACAATGAAGTAAACAGCAATAGTATAGTAACATTCTTTGCAGACGATACAAAGATCAGCAGAAAAATCAGCGATGCAAAAGTGGTTAGGGCCTTGCACAGGGACACAAACAGAATATACAAATGACCAGAAGAGAACAATATGACATTTAACACTGAGAAATTTCAGCTCTTGAGATATGGTAGAAATGAAGAAATTAAACAGACTGCTTATTATGCCCCGGACAGACAGGAAATTTAGAGAAGCACAAAAGCGATAGATTTGGGGGTTATAATGACAGATGATGCGATAAACAAAGCAAAAAGAGTCGCGGGACAGGTACCAACAACCTTTAAAAGACTGGACAAGAAAGTAATGATTCCCCTTTTGAAAGCACTGATCATACCAAAACTTGAATACTGCTCAGTCTTGACGTCCCCATACAAGAAGGAACTAATTGATAAACTAGAAAATATTCAGAGACATTTCACAGCCAAGATCGATGGCTGCAAAGAACTCAACTACTGGGAAAGACTATGTAAACTAAATTTGTATTCCCTAGAAAGAAGAGAGAGGTACACCATAATATATATATCGAAAATGATCGAAAAACTGGCACCAAACCCCAAACTAAACCCAATTACCATCCAGACAACACTGGAAAATAGGAAATGCAGAATGTGTAGTGTTCCCAAATTAAAGGCCCGACAAAGGACCTCCTCAACACTGTAGGAAACTATTTTGGTTGTCAGGGGGGCAAGACTTTTTAACCAGCTTCCAAAGGACATCAGAAACGTTTCAGGGGTCAAAATTGATGTCTTCAGATAAAGACTAGATGCCTGGTTCAGGATGGTACCAGATGAGCCGGGTGTACCTGGCTATGTGCGGTGGAGCGCGCAAGAGAGCAACTCGCTATTCCACCAAGCCAGGCATAGAGGTGGGACCACCAGCTTCACCTTCGTGTGAAGAGAGACCAACGCACGGAACTGCTACGAGGTTACAAGGTATATACAGTATATATATATATATATATATATACGTTCATTCGTAGTATTTAAGACGCAAATGAGGTGAAACGAATGAAGCATTTGAAATGGTAATTCCTTGAGATTTATTTGATATAAAATGTCGACTTGAGAATAATTAAATCGTAACCGAGCAACGAAGTGAAAAATGGAGATTGCATAACGTCTACCAAACGAAGTCGCTTCATCAAACATGATGAAGGAATGGTTAAAATTTCATTTACGGGAAGGTAAATAGTATCATTCGGGTTCCTAGCGATTACAGAGGAGGACTGATCATATTTATTGCCTCATAATTTTGCAAGAACGGCACAACTATAATAGCGTTGGTACAATTTTAGGTATAAACATGGAATTTATATACTTTTTCAGAATTATTTTCATAAAATAAATACATAATTTCTTAAGGACGAGATTCTATCTTTTATCTGATATATGCTTACAACCTTATTTTTATATTTATTATTTATTAATTAATTATTTGTTTATTTACAAATATATACAGTTTTCAGAGATGATTATAATTTAGTTATTAAATACAGAATGCTAAATTGCCTTTAGCAAGTGTGAACGCTTTGCAGGCCCAAATCTACTTATTATTAAATATAATAATTATATAATAGATATGATTACAAGATTTTTATCATTTTTACAATAGACTTAAAAGACTAAAAAAGGAACTTACAGACAAGGATATATACTTATATTAGGAGCTAAATACAACGAATAATGAAACCAGTATAAAACTGTAAGGAACTTACAGACAAGGACATATACTTTCATTAGACAGTACGAAGAATAATGAAACGTGAGGTGGGGTGAAAAGTGATAGGAGAGAGTTTTAGAAGAAGAATAATGAGAATTTTAGCAAGGAGGAAGAAAGGACTGCCTTCAGTAACTTTAAAATTCGTTAAGTTTTAATCGCTTTATAAAAGATGAGAGAGAACATTGACTGTTTTTAATTCATTCGGTAAATTATTCTATATTTTTACCGTTAAATAAGTGGAAGAATTTCTGGATCTTTTCCGTTTGACTGCCGCCATTGAAACGTAATTAAACTCCAGCCTTCTTTAGTTAGCTTTATAAGGCTAACTAACAAAAATATCACGACCTAACCTAACCAATCGTCAAGGTCGTACAGTTGACCTAACGATTGGTTAGGTTAGGTCGTGATATTTTCGTTAGTTAGCCTTATAAGGCTAAGTAAAGACGGCTGGGGGCACTCACCTTATGTTTCAATGGCGGCAGTCAAACGGAAAAGATCCGAATTTCTATTACGTTGAAAAGTATAATTTGTCTTTGAGATATATTCACACTCCATATACCTTGTTTGATATTCGTGACGTATCTGATTGTTCATTATATTCTTGATTAATATGGTCGGACCAGATTGTTTTGTAACTCTGAACATTGTGGAGCACATCTGTATTTCAAATATGTATTTAAATTTTAATATACGCGGTTGCTTGAAGTTTCCTGACGTATGAGCATAATAATCATTCTTGCTTATTTTACTAATAATTTTCTTCTGGTTTATGATTAAAGGGTTGATGATGTAATCACATGAACTCCCATGTGCAGTAATATTTATGTGAGATGTGGATGAACTAGAGAGAAGCATAGCGTTTTAAGTGTATTTGTGGAAAGGAAATGCAAGGAAATGTAAGGAAATGTAAGAAATGTAAGAAATGTAAGGAAACAAAAATTTTGATAGTTTATGATCTACATTCTCAATATGTTGACGAAAGGAAAATTTTTCATTAAGCACAACTCCTAATAATTTCCCTTCATTGACACACGATATGAAGTGCAAATAGACAATAATATTGAACTCTGATATTAATTTCTTTTGTGTGATTTGTAAGAAGTTTGTTTTATTTTTATTTAAGGATAATTTATTGGTTTTCAGCCAGTCGCATACTCTTGCGATGTCTCTATTTACTACTTTGTTAAGGGATGTGAGATCGCTGTCTGAGTATATCAGGGATGTGTCATCTTCACATTGGAAGCCTTTCCCGTTATGATAGTTTTGAAAGCCATTTTGGTAGAGCAGAAATAGTAGGGGGCCCAAAATGCTTCCTTGTGGAACTCCATGTGTAAGTTTTAGTTTGGTGGTGATGACATTATTATGTTTGATGTATTGCCTTCTGTTGTATAGGTGTGGTTTAAACCAATTTAGAGCAACGTTATTTATGCCATAATGAGATATTTTATAAAGAAATATGTCGTGGGAGATTGTATCAAAGGTTTTTGATAGGTTCATAATGAAGAGGACAGAAGACTCTTTATTATTAAGGGTTTTGTATAACACATCTAATACGGCTGAAATCGCTTCGCTTGTTTTATAGCCCATCCTAAAACCAAATTGCTACTTAGATATGAGGCTATTTTCCTCGAAATATTTTGAGAGCTGCTTGTATACAAGTTTTTCAAATATTTTTTCTAAAGTAAGTAGATGGCTATACGTCGATAATTCGAAGGTAGTGATTTGTCTCCTGATGTAAATATTGAACAAACTCTTGCCTTTATAAATACATCAAAGAAAATACCACATTAATAATTGTAGTTAGATTCAGAGAGGATTTCATATAATAAAAATATCGTTATTGATCGCTTTTCAAATCTTGTGAAATAATAATAAAAATATGTTTTACTTTCTTGAAAACGAATATTTTATTTTTTAATCTTGGAGGGGTAAATTTTAAATCGGAAACTGATTGATTTTATTATACAGTATCTGACACTCAACAGGGTTCATTGGCACCGATTTGTAACCCACTTTCAAGACAACTAAATATTTGGGTTATACAGTCGTGAGGAGGAGTTTGTCAGCATTCCAAATAAGAAGTAATACCCAAGAAACTTATTTCCCACGACGTGGGGCAAGTGTGCCCCAAGGGTCACCTGAAACAGAAAAAAAAGCAAAGTGGGCGACTCAATTCCACCCGATAACAGCAGTCGGCAGCGAACCAGCGCCACACTGCTCTAAGTTCTACAGGTTATTTATTTCGGTGTTCGAATGCAGGGGTCCGAATAAGGGAGGAGACATTGGCAGATGGTAAAGGAGGGAAAGACTAATAAAAGAATCCAAGAAGGATAATAACAGTAAAGGTTAATGATGACGTAAATACCAAAAGCATAATAAAATTAACATCAATAAAGTTAGGATGAAATATATCGGGTGATTTTTGTAAACACTTGACACTTTAAAAGGTTTGTAATTTTTTTTTATTAACTGGAATAAAAGGATGAAATTTTTAATGTACCTTTTCTACACATGGGGAATTAGTCCCCTTGTACAAAACATGCTTTGAGTGATGTCTTTTCAGCTCATTAACTCTTTGCAACGCGAACAACAAAATTTTGCGGAAATTTTTTGTTCAATTGATGCTTTCAATACTTCGACTGTATATGGAATCTGTTTAAACACTCTCTTAAATAACATCACAGATAAAAGTCACAGGGTTTAGATCTGTTAGTGCTGGTGGTCATCATTTTCCATTATCATAAACCACGGGAAATCTGCTGGACAAGACTTTTCTATCCAAAGGATGGTGTAGGCTAAGTATCGTGAGCTGAGAGGACATCACATGCAGTATGTTTTGTACCAGTAAAAATTTCATGTTTTCATTTCAGTTAAAAAAAAAATATATATACATATATATATATATATACACTGTGTATATATATATATATACACACACACTGTGTATATATATATATATATATATATATATATACACACACACACACTGTGTGTATATATATATATATATATATATATATATATATATATAGGGTGTCCATAAATGATTTCCCTGATTAAAGCATGCTATAACTTTTAAATAAACACTCGTATTCAAACACAGTTTTAATCATAAGTAGAAAAACATACAAAGTTTTGATACATCGTTAATGAACTTAATAAGCTTCCACATGTGCACCCCTAGTGGCACATAAAATGTCGTAAAATGTCTCTGTTTCCGCAACTGTGTATCTGGATATGCTCACCAATTACGCCATCCCCCAGCTGCAGGACAGGCAGCCAACTGTCATCTTCCAACAAGATGGGGCACCCCCTCATTGGGCGCATGTTGTTCGTGAAACTCTCGACGCAACATTTCCAAATCGATGGATTGGCAGGGACGGGCCAATCCCATGGCCCACAAGATGACCAGACATTACCCCGCTGGATTTCTTTCTCTGGGGTCATGTTAAAGATCTGGTTTATGCAACAGTTGTTCCAGATATCAGGACATTGCGAGAACGTATTACGGATGCAATTGCAACAGTTAACCCACAAATGTTGGAAAATGTGTGGCGTGAGTGTGAATACCGTTTAGACATTTTACGTGCCACTAGCTGGTGAGGGAAGCTATATTTTGGGACGTCTTTGCTAGTGGCCCGTTGCCCACGTTGGGCCTTTCATCATGAAAAAGAAAAACTATAGTATTTGTCATTTACTATAACTTATTCGAACTATAGTGGATTTAATTTTCCCAGAAGAGTCCCTTCTTCCATGCACGGTCTGTGTGTAGCATATATATCTATATATAATGTAAATCCACAAGGAAAAGAGGAAAAAGAAAAATGATTCCAAGGTCTTTCGTGTATTCAGAAGTACACCTCGTCAGGGAACCTCTCTCGAGGTGTACTTCTGAATACACGAAAGAGCATGGATCATTTTTCTTTTTCCTTGTGGGTTTGCGTCATTCATTCATTTCACATGTTTAAGTGTGAAATTCATCCATATATATACAGGGTGTCTCAGAAGTCGCGCACCATAGGCTTTATTCAGACTTACGAGGTTTACTAGTCGAAATGGCTTATAAGTGATGTTTAATTACAATATACGTTCGATAATGTTCGAATAATAAAATTAATAGTATGTACAGTTAATCAAAAAGGTATCTTAAAATAAGTAAATTGAATGAAGCTATATTAGCCGAGGGTGTCTCAGGAGTCGCGCACGCACCATTGGCTAATATAGCTTCATTCAATTTAATTATTTTAAGATAGCTTTTTGATTAATTGTACATACTATTAATTTTATTATTCGAACATTGTCGAACAATATTCTAATTAAATATCACTTATAAACCATTTCGACTCGTAAACCTCGTAAATCTGAATAAAGCCTATGTTGCGCGACTTCTGATACACCCTGTATATATATTATGAAATTATTTAATCTCGCACCAACTGTATTTTGAAGGCTTTACTCTGATAAATCATAAAACGGTATTTTAGTAAAGTTCAAGAACTTAGAAGTTGAATTTTAATAAATTGTTAATATAAAATCGTATATGAAACGTCTACAGGGTGTTCCATATATCTCCCTACCGCCGAATCTTTTCTTTGTAGAATAGGGTAAGGGATAAAGGAACTTATAGATCACCCTGTACGATATACTTTTCGGTCATAGTAAAAATCTTACATTTTTATTATTTTATGAAGAAAGTGTATCACTTTGAAATAATGCACTGGGTTGTATTAACGAAATAATAAGGGTTTTTAAGTAAAGTATTTTTAAGACTTTTGGGGGGGTAGGGGTCATTCACCCATGGCCCCTCCTTCTTGCATGGAAAAAAACCTCCTTCGCAACTGCAAAGGTCATATGATAAAAATATATATGTACAGTACTTTTATATGACGCTTAATCCTAAGTAAAATTCTCACATATTTATTATTTTCACTACGTCATCAATAACTTTTAAATAATTTCTATGTTATTCTATTTTGACTCATTTTACGTTCTATTTCGGGAAGACTGTGCTTAGTTGTACAGGGTGTTCATAAAGTTACGCGAGTGACTATGGTAATGTGACTTTACCATATTTAATGAAAAAATGGAAATTAAGATATCGTACTTTGAAGGCGTGAGTTGGATATTTCTTAAAAACGTGAACGGTTTGTTTATTTTATGAGCATTTTACAATTTTCAATAATAGCACTGGTCTACAGCCAAAATGTTTCGGAAATAAAAGTAGTCAATCTTTACTAATTTTGGGTCACTGAATACGAAAATGATGCCTAAAATTGCCAATTGGCTCTATTTATAAAGATATCAGGCAACCATGCACCCTACTAACTGGACTGCATCTGTCGCGTAATATGTAGACGCCTGTGACACATCGACGCATTGACTCTACTGCGCATGCGCGTAGTTATATTTTTTTAATTTTAATAAATTAATGTAAATATATACATATATATATACAATAAAATGTAATTTTAAATTTATCTATTACATTATGTATTTGTAAATTATTTATTAAAAATAGATTGGATCATTTTAACATATTGCTTCCCATAATGTTTTTGATATTAATATAAATGGAAACTAACCTAACTTAACCTTACCTAATTTAAAATTATTAAAGTGCAATGTAATTATATTCATTTATTAAAATAAAAAAATATAACTACGCGCATGCGGAGTAGAGTCAAGGCGTCGATGTGTCACAGGCGTCTACATATTACGCCACAGCATCAGTTCATTCGCGGAAGTCATACAGTGCACCCTTGTCAAACTCTTTTTAGTGTTTACTTTTGAAACTGAATTTTTTTCAGCCTAATTTGAACAAAGATGCCTCGTAATTGCGTGAACAGTGTAGATAACTTCTGTTATGTTTGTGGAGAATTGACTTTTGCATCACAAAAGCGTGCTATAACCGCCGTGATTAGGAAAGCCTATCACCTTTATTTTGGCTGTAAGATTGGAGATCAGGACAAGAGCTGGGCCCCACACATATGCTACAATACTTGTGCAATCGCCAGTTGTTGACTCGGAAAAGGAAATCTATGCCTTTTTCAGTGCCAATGGTGTGGAGGGAACCAACAGATCATGTCAGCAATTGTTACTTCTGCATGGTGCCTCCAGTCAAGAAAGGTATTTGCAAGAAGACAAAGTGGATTTTACAATATCCGAATATACCCTCTGCTATACGCCCGGTACCTCACGGCGAAGGACTACCCGTTCCTGAGTCCCCACACTCATTCTCCCTGGAGTAAGAGGACGAGGAGAATGAAGGAACCTGCGAAACTTGTGAGCCTTCAACTTCACAAGACCCTGAATTTGTTTATAACTTGACATCTTCTAAACCGCACATGATAACTCAGAATGAATTAAACGACCTTATCAGAGATTTAGAACTGCCAAAGAGTAAGGCAGAGCTGTTGGGCTCCAGATTGCAGCAGTGGAATCTCCTCGCTGAAAATGTTAGTGTATAAGTTTCGTGACCGTCAAAAAGATTTTGTCCCATTCTTCATCATGGAAGGTGACCTTGTAGCTTGCAACGACATCGATGGTCTGATGGCAGCTCTCAACATTATTCACAATCCTGATGAGTGGAGACTGTTCATTGATTCATCGAAGTTGAGTCTAAAAGCTGTTTTGTTGCATGTTGGCAACGTATTGCCATCAATTCCAGTTGATCATGCAGTCCACATGAAGGAAACATATGACAACATGAAGCAAGTTTTGAACTGTATAAACTATGACAAACATTAGTGGCAGGTTTGTGGTGACTTGAAAGTTGTTGCTATCGTGCTTGGACTGCAGCCAGGCTACACTAAGTATTGCTGTTTTCTGTGTGAATGGGATAGTCGGGCTAGGACTTCCCATTACATCAAGAAGGATTGGCCACTCCGACACTCATTGGAACCTGGAACAAAAAATGTTCAGTATCCTCCACTTGTAGAATCGAGCAAGATTTTGTTACCACCCTTACACATCAAAGTGGGCGTCATGAAAATTTTTGTTAAGGCTATGGATAAAACGGGGGCAGCTTTAAAGTACCTCGGTGATAAATTCCCAAAGCTCAGTGAAGCAAAAATCAAGGAGGGTGTATTTGTTGGTCCACAGATCCGCGAGCTTCTTAGAGATGAGGAGTTCGACCGTATCCTAGGTGGTGAGGAGAAGACAGCGTGGAATGCCTTCCGGTTAGTAGCAACCAATTTTCTCGGAAATACCAAAGCTGACAATTACAGGGAGCTGGTGGAAAACCTGCTGTTGTCCTATCGAAAAATGGGCTGCAATATGTCTTTAAAGATACATTTCCTCCATTCGCACCAGGAATTTTTTCAGGCCAACTGCGGAGCAGTCAGCGATGAACATGGTGAACGTTTCCACCAGGATATCTCAGCGATGGAGAAACGCTACCAGAGGAAATGGAGTCCATCATTGTTAGCAGACTACTGCTGGACAATAACAAGAGATGCTCCAGAAGTTGAATACAAGAGACAAGCAAAGAAGCGACGGGTTGCATCAATATAAGTGACTGCATTATACAGGTATGTTACTAATATATGGTATACATATACGCAAAATGTGTAACTTAAATTTTCTTGGAAACTGTAGCCAATCGACTGTTTTTATGGTCATATTCGTTTTCAGCACCAAAATCCATAATAGGAAACACATTTTATCTCCGAAGCACAAACTTTTTCAAAATTTGTTTTGCCAAGAAATGTAACTTCTAAAAGAAAATTTAAAAAAAATTAAAAATAGATTTAAAAAACCATTAGTGATTAAATATTTTTTGGTTTCTCCAGAATTTGATGCCTCAAGTCGGACTTTTACAAAACTGTTGGCCAACATTCTTATGCAAAAATGTGAAATGGCGCCTCCTTTAAAAAATTATAAGTTTCATGTTATATATACAGTGTATATATATATATATATATATATATATATATATATATATATATATATATATATATAATAAATATTATATATATATCGGGTCGGCAAAAAAAAAAGGAGACCTTTTAAATCCCTCATATCTCGGCAAATAGGGTACATAGAACCATGAAATTGTAATATGTTAGTACTAGGTAATTTTATGATTTGTATGCCATCTTTTAGCATTTTAGCTGAGAAATTGGATTTATGGCGAATATTCCAAAAAAATCTTGCTAATCATAGGTTGAAGTTGATAATTAAAGCGATTTTAATTAACGTAAGCCAACTGCAGGAGGTTTGGACAAGCTTATCAAGAAAATTGATAAAACAGGAGATATCAAAAGAATACCAGGTACCGGTATTAAATTTAGCCATCAAACAGTCCTGATTTAATTCCTGTCGATTACGGCCTTTGGGAAAATTTGTCACAGAGAATTTATCGGGTCAAAGTAAGAAATGTCGCTCATTTACGACAGCTTCTTCTGGAAAAATGGAATGAGCTACCACAAGAACAAATCAATAGTGCCATAGATGAGTTCCGTCCTAGACTGAAAAACGTTGTTGAAGTTCGTGGTGAACATATCGAGCAGTTTTTTTAACATCAAGGTAGCACCATATGTGAGTACTTTGTAACTTTTTATCTGTACATTCGATACAGTAGTAGTATAAATGGAGAATTTCCAGTGGCATAAAGAAATGTTCAATAAATCCGTAATTTTCATTAGTTTTCTTTGAAATCCGCTCATCGTATAGGAAATTTACTTAGTTATGGGGTATGAAAAAAATATTGAAATCTGACCATAACATGGATTTTACAGGCAAAGTTCGAGGTCTCCCTTTTTTTTGCCGACCCGATATATATACATATATATATACTAGCAGAGTTACCCGGCGTTGCCCGGGATGTAAAAGTGTGTCAAAATAAGGTAAAGTACGCGTGTGTGCGTCGTGCGTGCGTGCGTGTGTGCGTGCGTGCGTGTGTGTGTGTGTGTGTGTGTGTGTGTGTGTGTGTGTGTGTGTCTGATCCAGCCATAGCTCCAAAATGAAAGCAGTTACAAACATAAAACTTCACGCACATATTGATTAGGTCCCGAGGTTGTGCACCTGGGTGTTGAATGCCCAGTTAGGTCAACTGTACACCCTTGACGATTGGTTAGGTTAAGTTAGGTTAGGTTAAGTTAGGTTAGGTTAAGCTTTAACGAAAATATCACGGGTTAGGTCAACTGTACGCCCTTGACGATTGGTTAGGTTAAGTTAGGTTAGGTTAAGTTAGGTTAGGTTAAGCTTTAACGAAAATATCACGACTCAACCTAACCAACCTAACCTAACCAACCTAACCTAACCATTCAATTTAGGTTAGGTTGGTTAGGTTAGTTAGGTTAGGTTGGTTAGGTTAGGTTGGTTAGGTTGGTTAGGTTGGTTAGGTTAGGTTGAGTCGTGATATTTTCGTTCAAGCTTAACCTAACCTAACTTAACCTAACCAATCGTCAAGGGCGTACAGTTGACCTAACCGGGCATTCAACACCCAGGTGCACAACCTCGGGACCTAATCAATATGTGTGTGAAGTTTTATGTTTGTAACTGCTTTCATTTTGGAGCTATGGCTGGATCAGACACACGCACGCACGCACGCACGCACGCGTACCTACCTATTTACCTACCTACCTACCTACCTACCTACTGTACCTACCTACTGTGCACACCATTAGATTCCCCGTGAAAAGTTATATCTGATTCACTACCTTAAACACTATTTGGTGCAGCCATATTCATTTCAATAGAGAACAAACAAACGGACAGCCAAAACAAACAAACTTCGTCTTTTATATATATATATATAATATAATAATAATATATATATATATATATATATATATATATATATATATATATATATATATATATATATATATATATATGATACAAACCCACAAGGAAAAAGAAAAATTATTCCAAGGCCTTTCGTGTATTCAGTATTCGTGTATTTTCTCTTCTATGTTTCTCAGAGCATTGAGAGTTGTCAGTCCTGAAATTTTAGAATCCGAGTTATGCAATATCATGAATATTGGTACTAAATTATGTTATCCTATTTCATTTTTAGATAACTGCCTTAGGAAAGCCAAGAATAGGTATTATAATAATGTAATTGTAAAGGAATTTGAGGGTAAAAATATTTAGCCTACCTTACCATGTTAATTTTCAATATCTTCCGACTTTACTTAAAGCAATTGGCATCAATGTAGTCTTTAAGTATAATAATACTATTAAATCGCCTAATAAAGAATAGCTCGGATAATGTGGTTGGTTGAGTGTATTCGATCACAATGCAACTCAGTATATATATAGGCCAAACGGGTAAAGCGTTAGATATTAGGGTAAAACAGCATAAATACGCGTGTAGAACTGCAAATAATTCTAATGTTTTGTTAACCATATGTATAGCTGTAATCATAGCATCAAGTGGGATAGTTCTAGAGAGAGCTCGTTAAAAACAGAGATATAATTGAAAGGAATATTCTAGAATGTGCATTTATCCATTTTAAAAATAATTTCAATAACAGTGCGGGAATGCATAAAATTGACAATATCCTGTTAAAATTCCTTCTGCCTCTTATTAACTCTTGTTAATTATGTGCTAATCTTTTTGTTTCCGTCCCGCTGTATATATTTTTGTCTTCTCCCTTCATTCCCTGACGGGGTGTACTTCTGAATACACGAAAGACCTTGGGGCTTGGAATCATTTTTCTTTTTCCTTGTGGGTTTGCATCATTCATTCATTTCACGTGTTTAATTGTGAAATTCATCGCATATATATACAGTGCGTTCGAAAAGTCTCTCCGCAGTCAACCAACACTTTAAAAAAAGTGTTTGACAACAAGTGTAGACGAGTTGCTCTGTGCCTGCAAAATGGTGGAAAACACTTTGAACACATGCTGTAAAATCAAAAGGTTATGTAATAAAATCACTAAATCATGGTTGATTGAAAACATTGTAGTTTTTCAATTTCCTATGCGTTTAACATAGCACTGCGGAGAGACTTTTCGAACGCACTGTATATATATCCAATTTCTTCCAACATGTTGTTGGAAGAAACGATATAAAGTTCATTTTGGTATACTGGACCTTTTTGTTGCTGTTTTATTAGTATCAGCATCCTATCTGGCTCTGTAATAATACTAATGAATGAGGAGGACCAGGTACTGGCACAGCGCTCAGGCTAAATGAATGAGGCGTATTGCTTTAACACCTGAATGATTATTACCCGCACAATCGGGAATCGAGGCTCTGACCTCATTGTCTGCATTTTGCTCATGGGGAAAAGGTATTACCTACTGCAGTGGTTCTTAACCCAAAATTGGGTCGCCAAGCCATATTGATTGGGTCATTAAATTATCATTTATCATTTATCATTTATTTATGTTATCCCTCATCATTTTATCATTAATTATTTATTTTATTATTTATGATGAGTAAACTGTTTGAAGGCCTGGGTCGCCGAGCTAGCCCCACGACCAGAATTTGGGTCGCAGCCTAAATGGGTTAAGAACCACTGACCTACTGAGACACTGGAGCCTGCTAACTGGGTATGTACGTATGGAAGGACCTTCACGTAGGTGGGATAGAAGTAAGATCAGCTTTTATTTATTATTTTCATATGGTTGAACGTCGAAATTACGAAATTCCATTTTGCTCATGTGACGCATTTTAGGCTTTGCTTATTTTTATTGATCGATCTCTTAATGAGATTCCATTATTGTTTGGGACCGCCCCTATATTCTTTGAATTTACATTTACAGTAATTAGTTTTTGTTTTGAGTATTAATGAGTTAAGTTTGTTAGCTTGGTGAGTGGACACTGCTGAAGAAGTAAATCTTTTCCATGGTGAGCGGATACAAACATGCCAACCCTCCTGTTTTAAACAGGAGTCTCCTGTTTTTTGTACCAAATTCAAAACTCCTGGCAGGAGTCAAAAACCTCCTGTTTTTTAACCCAATTTCTTGATATTGAAAAAAAATGAACTAGTTTTGATGAAACCAGAAAAAAGAGTTTTGAGAAGTGACTTAATTGAAGTGTATAAGATATTATAAGATATTATAAGATAATATGGGCATCAATACATTGTCAGACCTCATGGTCCAAACAGTGACACTCCAAAGCCAGGGATAGAAATGTTATGAGGAACAATTCAGTAATTCTTTATTGTTGAAAGTTCAAGGAGCATTATACAAGCACTTCAAGCAATGAATAATACCCTTATAATATCGTATTTGAAGTGTGCGAATAAAATTCATGAACTCCTTTTTTTTTTTTAATTTGTTTTTTTTCAAGCTATACTCCTATTTTTTCTAGTATTGGGTTGGCATGTCTGCGGATACTGCCGAAGAAGTAAATCTTTTCCGTGGTGAGCGGATACTGCTGAAGAAGTAAATCTTCCTTCACTTTAAAACTAAAATCATTGAATGGTTTCAGCAAACTTTGGAAATAATTTCATAATTGACAATTATAAAATTTAGATTTCGGCAAACTTCAGAATTTTTTTTTCTTTTCAAATCTGAAAATGGTTTTCGTTGATTTAGCCGTTCTGTTGTTGTTGTTGTTGTTTAACCTTCTTCGCAACATCTAATGTCAAATAACGGAAGGGACCTACAGCTTTAGGTGGTATCTGAACCACGGATCGTCACATAATCTGGACGCAGATAATGGTTCCTCGTCCAATTCCTCTCCAGACCCAGTGTCGCTTAACTTTCCTGATCGACGGAAATCGGCGTTACGACACTGGTTACGACATAGCCCTTAGCCTTCCTGAAGAAGAAAGGCTGGATGTCTCGTCGGACTAAAAAATGATCAGAAAACTTATCTATTTTTATTTAAATTTGAAGATAAATCTTCAGTAAAAATCTTCCTTCTACAGCAGTGGTTCTAAACCTTTTTTGGCTGCGATCCAAATTCTAGTCGCGGGGCTAGCTCCGCGACCCGTGTTTTCAAACAGTTCACTCGTAATAGATAATAAAATAAATAACACTGGGCAACACGTATTTTATTGAATGATATCTGACACTTGATTCTAGGTAATTTGGGTGCGCTGAATACGAATTTCAACTCGGTTTGGCTCTATCAGGTCCTGATTCTTGTCGACAGCCTATGTGCCATTTTCCAGATTTTTCAAATTAGGACTAAAAAATTAAGTCGTGTTAATTTTTTTTTTCAAGTTTCATGAATACAAGCAGTTCAAACTACAGTAAAATTACATTATAACGATAGAAATGACAAAATAAAAAAACAAACAGATATGAAGCTTTCACTGTGGCAAAAATTTTCTTTTGTAAGACTTTCTAGCGTATTTGCTTGTTGATGGCAGGTCTCTTTTCAAGCACCAGCAGTAATCAGCCATCATGTGGGAATCCCAGCGGCCTTGGTACCGTTCCTCCATAATTTTGATATCTTGGTGGAATCTTCCCCTTGTTCGTCACTTACATCACCTAAATTACTTGGAAATTGGTCAAGATGGCTATTCAAAAAATGCATTTTTATGCTCATATTGCAACCTAACTCTTTGTAGTCCCTTAAAAGTTTTTTTACGATTTCTTCGTAGTTATCTGCCCTATAATTGCCTAAAAAGTTTTCTATCAAGTCCATGAATGAGAACCAGCCATTTTTTTCGCGTTCATTCATGACATTAGGAAAATTGCTGTCTTTAATCATTGTTCTTATTTGTGGACCGTCGAAAATTCCCGCCTTGATTTTTTCATAACTTAAACTTGGAAATTTTGAAGTTATGTATTTGAAACACTCGCCGTTCGTATCTAAAGCTTTTACATATTGTTTAATGAGGCCTAGTTTTATATGCAGAGGAGGAAATATGATTTTATCTCTGCTCACTAAAGGTGGATTAATTACGTTTTTTTCTCCGACAGTAAGTGATGTTCGTGCTGGCCAGATTTGTTTGAAATAATGTTCTTCCTTGGCTCTGCTGTCCCATAAGCAAAGGAAGCAGGGATATTTAGTATACCCTCCTTGTTGTCCTAGCAGAAAATTAACCATTTTTAAGTCAACACATATGATCCACTCGTGCTCCCTATATTTGATAAGATTTAAAACCTTTTCTATATGTTCATACTTTTCTTTTAATTTTGTTGAGTGCCCAATCGGTATCGAGCCGTATAGATTGCCATTATGCAACAACACACACTTAAGACTTCTTTTCGAACTGTCTAAAAACAAGCGCCAATCATTTGCATCGTAAGACTCAACCCCCATCTTCTTTAACAAACCAACTATGTCGCAGCAATATACTAAACTATCCTCTGTTCTAAAATATTTAACAAGTTCTTCTTCTCTTTTTCTGTAAAATGAAATGTAAGTGTTTGAAGTAAGCAAGTTTTTCTCTTTAAGTCTTGAAGCTAAAATTTCCGCAGCCTTTTTTGACAAATTTAGATCCCTTACAAGATCATTCAACTCGGCCTGGTTAAACTTTTGCGGATCGTTTTGACTTTCAAATACGCTGGGGTCAAAATCGGTGTCTGACTCCTCAAAGTGCATAACAATATTTTCAGGAACATCTTCAACTAATTCTTGAGTTGGCAGACCCTTAAATTTTGGAATGGGGATCTCATTTGAATGTAGCACAGGTCGTATCGCGGTGTCGAAATTTGGGTACTCGATACAATGTTTATTTTTCTTAGTGAAGCCCGAAGTCTTGACGAAGCAAAGGTAGCAATCGGTCTCGTGGTTAGTAGGCTCTCGCCACACCTGATATGGAAAAAAAATTGTAAAGCGTTAACAAAAGCGACGAGAGACTTGTTTTTATGGATTTTATCAAAAGTTATCACCCAAACATTTAACATTTCTATGTGTTTCAACCTTATGCAATATTTGAGATTCTTATAAACATTTTCTGTAAATTTTTGTTTATGTACCTAAGTTACAATTACATTTAGGTAAGTTACAGTATACTAGTGATTAAATTACGTAGTTTTATGAAATCATAAACTTACCATCGGAACTCCAAAAGGTATTTTTGAATCCGAACCCTTCGTCCAATGTCGCAGTCTTTCAATGCATATAGTGCAGGCTTTATGTGGAGCCCACGATTTATCTTGGTCCCCAGTTTTATGCCAAAATAAGCTAAGTAAGCTCTTTTTACGAAGTCAGTTATATTTGCTCGTTGATGTGGAAGTGTAAAATTTCCACATATATAACAGAAGGAATCAGGGTTGTTTTTGCATTTGAACTTTCTAGTGCTTGATGACATATTGCTTGATTGTTCTGCCAATTTGTAAAGGTATTTAAAGCCCTTAATTCATATAAATTTAAGAAAATCTGAAATATAAACACAAAAATTAGTTTAAATAGGTACTTATTATGAAATAGGTACTTATAATCTATGAAATTAAACTAGAAACACGGATGAGTAGGTACAATATAAATTACGTCTAATTAAATCAACTACATTAAATCACGATGACAAAATTACTCACCAAATCATATGCCAATTCAAAATTATGTTAATGCCCAAACTTAATTAACTAACTCAACTGACTGACTGACTGACTGACTGATTGAATTGACTGATTAACTCTGGAAACGAGTCGCTTTTATATATTTTAGTTGTCCCTCTAGAATACTCTAGAGAACAGGAACGCTCGAGAAAATTTTAGAATTCTATGATATTTTTAGCTTAATTTACTAATATTAAAATGGGTTAAAAATGACAAAATTAAAAATATTTTTAGGGTGTTACATATAAAAATATACATAATACAACAATACCATAACAATAGGTGCAAATACCTAGATAAAAACCTAGTTGCATAATGTGTAACTGCAAAAAGACTTAGCGAGTATTGAGAAAAAAACCTTTTTATGAATACGACGAAAGAGGAGGGGTGTTGAGCAAAATCAGGACCTGATAGAGCAAAACCGAGTAAAAATTCGTCCTCAGCGCACCCAAATTACCTAGAAGTAACTGTCAAATCTAATTCAATAGACAAAAATTTGAAATTTGTTCCCCAGTGTAATTAATGGTAAAATGATTAGGGATAACATAAATAAATGATAAATGACAATTTAATGACCCAATCAAGATGGCTTGACTACCCAATTTTAGATCGCGACCCAGGGGTTAAGAACCACTGTTCTAAAGTATACTGTTCGTCGAAATGAAATAGACTGAAATGGATGCCTGACGCAATCCGAAATACACCGTCTAATCTTTGTAATATGGTTGCCACCTATTCTCGTTTCATACCATTTATCCGGTAGCGCCTTATATCCAGTCATTTCTTGGTAACTCCCTCTCTATCGCTTGTTTGAAATGCATTACCTTTCCCCGAAAGATTAGTCTTAGTGACACAAAGCTATTAGTCTAAGAAAGTTAATCTCAACTTAATAAAGTTTTTACGGTTTCCCAAATTACTTTCGGTTGTTGAAACTTTTATGTCAATTTATGTGTTTACTTTTTATTATCTTTTAGTGTGACATAATGAGAAGAAATTTTAAACTAATCTCAAACTTCAGTTTTAAGGGCTTTAATTATTATTATTATTATTATTATATATATATATATATATATATATATATATATACACAAAATTATAATAAAGTTGTTGAGGGTTTTTGAAAGTGTTATAACCTTCTTTATGTATTTATTTAATTTAAAATATATAAAATTTAGTTATCGAAATTATTTGGAACCATTACGTTAATAGAACAGTCCACACACACACACACACACACACACACACATACACACACACACCAAAGTAACTTGTCACTGACGCGTCAGGCATTTGTTCTACATTGATTTCAATGGGAGTGATAAAGACTGAAGTGACGTGAACAAACTTGTGAGAAACGTGTCTGTGACAGGTTCGAAACAGACACGGCTTTTACCATTTTTGTGCTGTGTCACCACTCAGCGCAGTGAAGAATGAAAAGACGTATTTCACGCTTCACTTATGTGTGTGTGTGTGTGTGTGTGTGTGTGTGTGTAACCATGCGTGCTTGAGACACGTCAGAAATATGTCATGAAATAATGTATCGTGTCACTTTAGTGTATGGTATACCTAACCCTTTGCATTTCAACATATCTTTCATCTTCGTTGATACAACGTTAGACCCCCAGTTTGCAAGGATTGAAATACATTTTTTATTTCTTGCTATTGCTTAGTGTGTGTGTGTGTGTGTGTGTGTGTGTGTGTGTGAGAGAGAGAGAGAGAGAGAGAGAGAGAGAGAGAGAGAGAGAGAAAACACTTTGAGCATGTTTTGTGCCTTTAAGAACATTCCCATTCTTCCAGTGTCATTGTGCGAAGTTTCATTAACGGAAGTTAATCCAATGATTTTTAAATATTTTGAAAGAGAAGTAATAATAATTATCGGTCATGAGGGCCAAAAAATGGCACGGTTGTAAGGGCAGACTAACGCGGCCTATTGCGCTAACTCATGGCTTACTGCTATTAACTAAGACCTTCGGGACTCAAGCACAAGACTTTCTTCAGTTCGCTTTAGGGAAATGGTATTAAAGACTCATTATATATATATATATATATATATATATATATATATATATATATATATATATATAATATTTAGGAGAAATCCAATGACAAGGAGAAATGTAAATGCCATGAAAAGTCTTCTTTAATGCGCAACGTTTCGAGCAATACGCTCATCTTCAGGCTGTATAATAACATGTGAAATTAAAATCAATAATTGAATGAAAAACAAGACAAAGAAAATTTCTATAACCTATTCATAAAGGCAAATTTTAAAAGACTGAGAAAAGAGGGTTAAATTCTAAGTTATACAGATTTACATATAAAAATTAAGAAGCTATTTTTAAATACATATAGTAAATGTGAAATTAATACACTGGAAAAATTAACAATAGTACACTGGAATAATGAAACTAACTAACCTTTCACTGCAATTTCCGAGGCTAACTGATTTAAGCAGAGGCAAGACGAGAAAACAAAAGATGGCGAGGGCGATTGGGGAAGGAGGGATTATAAGGAATTGGGGAGGGAGGAGGGATTATAAAAAATTTAGAGGGACGGCTGTTGAGTCAACATTTAGAGTAGGGGACAATGTTTTAATGTAAAGCGATTCCAAAATTCTTAGTGAGTTGGGACAAGTATTACAACCAAGAATTTTAAAATTGTCTAAAGTGACATCAGTTTTACATTTTATACTGTGTTCCCGAATACTAGAAACTTCTTTAGTTTTTAAAATTTTACCTGTTCGGCCACTTATTCCCATATGCGAATAAAATCTAGCCCTGAGAGAGCGAACAGTGCTGCCAATGTAATTCCCAAGGAGACACCTAGGGCAGGTAAATAAATATACAACACCGCTACGCAACGAGTCAGGGGTTCGATCCTTCGCTGAGAAAAAGCTACCTAAAGACGTTTTATTAATAAATATGATGCGGAAATCAGTATGATAAAAAAATTTCCTTAACAACTTTGTAAATTTAAGCTTAAATTCCTTATTCAAAGGACCCATTTCAGGTACCAAGAAATATTTTATATCCTTCGGCACTGTAATACAAGGAAGTTGAGGGCTATAAACATTATTTAAGAAGGATCTAATTAGTTTGTCTACATATTGAACAGGAAAACTATTATTAGTAAAGTATGATCTTAGATTATTAAATTCATCATTAAGTAAGGTAAAACTAGAGGTCAAATTATATCCTCTGAACAGGAGAGTTTTAATACAAGACATCTTATAGTTGAAATCAGTAAAACTAAAAAAATTCATACCCAAACCAGTGAAAGTGGGTTTCCTGTAAACTGATGTAGTAATAGAATCACCGTTTTTCGAAATTAAAAGATCTAAAAAGGGGAGGGAGCCATTTTGCTCAGTTTCCATTGTATACGTTATATTGGGGTGCAAAGAATTTAGGAAGTTAAAGAATTGTTGCGCTTGTACCGCATTATCAAAGACAGCTATCGAATCATCAACGAAGCGTCGATAGAAAATTGGCTTGAGATGAGTGGGAGATTGTCTAAAAATTACACTTTCTAAATGAGTCATAAAAAAATCAGCTGCTAACGGTCCGACAGGTGATCCCATCCCTACACCATCAATTTGTTGGTAAACCTTATTGTTGAAAGTGAAATAGCATTGTTTGAAGACCAATTCTAAAAGTTCCTTAAAATGAGACAATGAAAAACCATGAAAATTATCAACTGAGCTAAAAACCCTATCTAAAATAATGGCAATAGTTTCAGATACAGGTACATTTGTGAAAAGCGACTTTACATCAAAACTGACAAAAAACTTTTTTGAATCGAAGTTCTCACCAAGGAGGTCTTTTTGGAATTCAAACGAGTTATTTATAGTGTAAGCATTTTTCGCAAAGGGTGACAGGAGACGAACAACAAATTTTGCCAATTGAAAGGTGGGTAAGTTATACGAAGCTAAAATAGGACGGAGAGGTGTTCCAGCTTTATGGATTTTAGGCAGACAGTATAATTGAGCAAGATTAGCACCAGATGCGAACAACTGAGAGTAAGTATCATTTTTTATTATCTTTAAAGACTTTAGTCGTGACAGAAATCTATTAACCTGGTCTTCTAACCTTACAATGACTTTATTGACAGGTTCAAGGATTTGTTTGAATTTAGTAAGATCACTTAGGATTTCATTAGTTTTGTTTATGTAGTCCGATTTATTCAAAATAACCACTCCGTTACCCTTGTCTGGTCTAGTCACAACAATCTCCTGGTTCTTTGCCAAATTCTTAATACACTGCAAATCACTCTTCCTAAATATGAAAGATTGAAATTTAAGATTTCTAAGTTTATGAAAAAATTCTTGAGTTAAATTTGAGAACTGACATTTGAAATTATTGAATTCACCCACATGGGGAACATTTTTCAAGCCATTGAAAAATTTTTCAAAGTAAAGAAAAAACGAAGGCTTATATATTTGAAACAACGGAAGCTTAAATTGCAAACCAAGTGACAGTAAAAACTTTTCCCGAGGGGAGAGTGTGTAACTAGAAAGATTCGAAATTACCTTATCTGAATTGAAAAAATTTGGTGAATTCATTCCCAAAGCCTTTAACTTACGTTCATGTGTTTCCAAGATGGTAGAGTGAAATTTTTCTAGTTCACGTTGTACAAGAGAAATTATTAATAAATAGTCCAACAACGACAAGGTATTTTTAAGAGTAGTTATATAATGCCCAAGAGACTTATTATGCGAATCTGAAATTTTGATTTTATAATTAATTTCATTATTTAATAAATATTCCAGGGACGATTGATAAAATTCAGAGTCATATAGATTGTCACGGTAGAGTTTGAAGTAAACAAATTTCGGGAAAACCCTGCTGGTCCGACACATTTCAAGAAAATAACAGTCCAGTTTTGACTTGAGAAACTTTCGTGAAGTCTTCCAAACATGGCGATAAGCCCTGAGGCCATCTTGTCCATACCTTGAATATATATAATCATGCGGGTTGCTTCTACAGAGCTTCAATTTAATATTTAGGAGAAATCCAATGACAAGGAGAAATGTAAATGCCATGAAAAGTCTTCTTTAATGTGCAACGTTTCGAGCAATACGCTCATCTTCAGGCTGTATAATAACATGTGAAATTAAAATCAATAATTGAATGAAAAACAAGACAAAGAAAATTTCTATAACCTATTCATAAAGGCAAATTTTAAAAGACTGAGAAAAGAAGGTTAAATTCTAAGTTATACAGATTTACATATAAAAATTAAGAAGCTATTTTTAAATACATATAGTAAATGTGAAATTAATACACTGGAAAAATTAACAATAGTACACTGGAATAATGAAACTAACTAACCTTTCACTGCAATTTCCGAGGCTAACTGATTTAAGCAGAGGCAAGACGAGAAAACAAAGATGGCGAGGGCGATTGGGGAAGGGGGGATTATAAGGAATTGGGGAGGGAGGAGGGATTATAAAAAATTTAGAGGGACGGCTGTTGAGTCAACATTTAGAGTAGGGGACAATGTTTTAATGTAAAGCGATTCCAAAATTCTTAGTGAGTTGGGACAAGTATTACAACCAAGAATTTTAAAATTGTCTAAAGTGACATCAGTTTTACATTTTATACTGTGTTCCCGAATACTAGAAACTTCTTTAGTTTTTAAAATTTTACCTGTTCGGCCACTTATTCCCATATGCGAATAAAATCTAGCCCTGAGAGAGCGAACAGTGCTGCCAATGTAATTCCCAAGGAGACACCTAGGGCAGGTAAATAAATATACAACACCGCTACGCAACGAGTCAGGGGTTCGATCCTTCGCTGAGAAAAAGCTACCTAAAGACGTTTTATTAATAAATATGATGCGGAAATCAGTATGATAAAAAAATTTCCTTAACAACTTTGTAAATTTAAGCTTAAATTCCTTATTCAAAGGACCCATTTCAGGTACCAAGAAATATTTTATATCCTTCGGCACTGTAATACAAGGAAGTTGAGGGCTATAAACATTATTTAAGAAGGATCTAATTAGTTTGTCTACATATTGAACAGGAAAACTATTATTAGTAAAGTATGATCTTAGATTATTAAATTCATCATTAAGTAAGGTAAAACTAGAGGTCAAATTATATCCTCTGAACAGGAGAGTTTTAATACAAGACATCTTATAGTTGAAATCAGTAAAACTAAAAAAATTCATGCCCAAACCAGTGAAAGTGGGTTTCCTGTAAACTGATGTAGTAATAGAATCACCGTTTTTCGAAATTAAAAGATCTAAAAAGGGGAGGGAGCCATTTTGCTCAGTTTCCATTGTATACGTTATATTGGGGTGCAAAGAATTTAGGAAGTTAAAGAATTGTTGCGCTTGTACCGCATTATCAAAGACAGCTATCGAATCATCAACGAAGCGTCGATAGAAAAGTTTTTACTGTCACTTGGTTTGCAATTTAAGCTTCCGTTGTTTCAAATATATAAGCCTTCGTTTTTTCTTTACTTTGAAAAATTTTTCAATGGCTTGAAAAATGTTCCCCATGTGGGTGAATTCAATAATTTCAAATGTCAGTTCTCAAATTTAACTCAAGAATTTTTTCATAAACTTAGAAATCTTAAATTTCAATCTTTCATATTTAGGAAGAGTGATTTGCAGTGTATTAAGAATTTGGCAAAGAACCAGGAGATTGTTGTGACTAGACCAGACAAGGGTAACGGAGTGGTTATTTTGAATAAATCGGACTACATAAACAAAACTAATGAAATCCTAAGTGATCTTACTAAATTCAAACAAATCCTTGAACCTGTCAATAAAGTCATTGTAAGGTTAGAAGACCAGGTTAATAGATTTCTGTCACGACTAAAGTCTTTAAAGATAATAAAAAATGATACTTACTCTCAGTTGTTCGCATCTGGTGCTAATCTTGCTCAATTATATTGTCTGCCTAAAATCCATAAAGCTGGAACACCTCTCCGTCCTATTTTAGCTTCGTATAACTTACCCACCTTTCAATTGGCAAAATTTGTTGTTCGTCTCCTGTCACCCTTTGCGAAAAATGCTTACACTATAAATAACTCGTTTGAATTCCAAAAAGACCTCCTTGGTGAGAACTTCGATTCAAAAAAGTTTTTTGTCAGTTTTGATGTAAAGTCGCTTTTCACAAATGTACCTGTATCTGAAACTATTGCCATTATTTTAGATAGGGTTTTTAGCTCAGTTGATAATTTTCATGGTTTTTCATTGTCTCATTTTAAGGAGCTTTTAGAATTGGTCTTCAAACAATGCTATTTCACTTTCAACAATAAGGTTTACCAACAAATTGATGGTGTAGGGATGGGATCACCTGTCGGACCGTTAGCAGCTGATTTTTTTATGACTCATTTAGAAAGTGTAATTTTTAGACAATCTCCCACTCATCTCAAGCCAATTTTCTATCGACGCTTCGTTGATGATTCGATAGCTGTCTTTGATAATGCGGTACAAGCGCAACAATTCTTTAACTTCCTAAATTCTTTGCACCCCAATATAACGTATACAATGGAAACTGAGCAAAATGGCTCCCTCCCCTTTTTAGATCTTTTAATTTCGAAAAACGGTGATTCTATTACTACATCAGTTTACAGGAAACCCACTTTCACTGGTTTGGGCATGAATTTTTTTAGTTTTACTGATTTCAACTATAAGATGTCTTGTATTAAAACTCTCCTGTTCAGAGGATATAATTTGACCTCTAGTTTTACCTTACTTAATGATGAATTTAATAATCTAAGATCATACTTTACTAATAATAGTTTTCCTGTTCAATTTGTAGACAAACTAATTAGATCCTTCTTAAATAATGTTTATAGCCCTCAACTTCCTTGTATTACAGTGCCGAAGGATATAAAATATTTCTTGGTACCTGAAATGGGTCCTTTGAATAAGGAATTTAAGCTTAAATTTACAAAGTTGTTAAGGAAATTTTTTTATCATACTGATTTCCGCATCATATTTATTAATAAAACGTCTTTAGGTAGCTTTTTCTCAGCGAAGGATCGAACCCCTGACTCGTTGCGTAGCGGTGTTGTATATTTATTTACCTGCCCTAGGTGTCTCCTTGGGAATTACATTGGCAGCACTGTTCGCTCTCTCAGGGCTAGATTTTATTCGCATATGGGAATAAGTGGCCGAACAGGTAAAATTTTAAAAACTAAAGAAGTTTCTAGTATTCGGGAACACAGTATAAAATGTAAAACTGATGTCACTTTAGACAATTTTAAAATTCTTGGTTGTAATACTTGTCCCAACTCACTAAGAATTTTGGAATCGCTTTACATTAAAACATTGTCCCCTACTCTAAATGTTGACTCATCAGCCGTCCCTCTAAATTTTTATAATCCCTCCTCCTCCCCAATTCCTTATAATCCCCCCTTCCCCAATCGCCCTCGCCATCTTTTGTTTTCTCGTCTTGCCTCTACTTAAATCAGTTAGCCTCGGAAATTGCAGTGAAAGGTTAGTTAGTTTCATTATTCCAGTGTACTATTGTTAATTTTTCCAGTGTATTAATTTCACATTTACTATATGTATTTAAAAATAGCTTCTTAATTTTTATATGTAAATCTGTATAACTTAGAATTTAACCCTCTTTTCTCAGTCTTTTAAAATTTGCCTTTATGAATAGGTTATAGAAATTTTCTTTGTCTTGTTTTTCATTCAATTATTGATTTTAATTTCACATGTTATTATACAGCCTGAAGATGAGCGTATTGCTCGAAACGTTGCGCATTAAAGAAGACTTTTCATGGCATTTACATTTCTCCTTGTCATTGGATTTCTCCTAAATATTAAATTGAAGCTCTGTAGAAGCAACCCGCATGATTTTATATATATATATATTATATATATATATATATATATATATATATATATATATATCAGGGATGGTTAAACTGATAAAGTTTTAAGTCCAGTTTTCGATTTCATTTTAAGTCTGCAAAAATATCGACTTCAGTTTCGATTTCTTTTTATTTCTTTTTCGATTTGAGTTTATTTTTTGATTCAAGTTTTATATTTTTCGGTTCGATTCATTTAAATTTCGATTCCAGTTTTTTTTTTCAGATTTCTTTAAGAATTTCTTTGTACTATTTATATTATTTTTGGGGGTGCTATTGAAAATTCAGATTTAATTTTATATTTGTATTTGCATTCGATTTCTGTTTTTCAAAGAGAGAATTTGCTTTAGTAACTATCTTTACTTTTGTATGATTAAACATGTAAGCATCTATAGCCAAATGAATCAGCACGAAACACTCCTGCCAGGAGTTTTGAATTTGGTACAAAAAACAGGAGACTCCCGTTTAAAACAGGAGGGTTGGCATGTCGGTGCTACAGTAGTATGCGGTCTACCTACGATTCGGCGGTTTACCTTTCAAGTATAATTTCTTATCTTGTTTGCTAATTGCTTGTTTACATCCCAATGTTAATCGCCCTTGACGATTGGTTAGGTTTAGTCATGATATTTTCGTTAGTTTTAACGAAAATATCATGATTAAACCTAACCAATCGTAGGTAGACCGCATACTACAGTAGCACCGGCATGTCTGCATCCGCTCACCATGGAACAGATTTACTTCTTCAGCAGTATCCACTCACCACGCTAACAAACTTAACTCATTAATACTCAAAACAAAAACTAATTACTGTAAATGTAAATTCAAAGCATATAAGGGTGGTTCTAAACAATAATGGAATCTCATTAAGAGATCGATCAATAAAAATAAGCAAAGCTTAAAATGCGTCACATGAACAAAATCGATTTTCATAATGTCGACGTTCAACCATATGAGAAAGTATTTGGATTTCAGATTTCAAACTACATTTCAGATTTTGAATGAAAATTACTAATCTAACCTAATCAGACTAACCTAACCTAATAAGACCGAACGCAACCTAGCGTAACCTAACCGGGCATAATGTAACATAACCTAACACAAATGAACTTAACCTAACCTAATTTAGACTCTAACTCTTTAGTATCGACATTATGCATGTCGACATTGTACGGGTCGATCTAAAATACCGACCTAAAATACCTGAGAATTTAGTAATCAATAAATTACCCATTTCAAACAACAAATTATAGATGCTTTCAAGGAATTTTTTTTTTTTCCACTGAAATAAAAGCTGATCTTACTTCTATCCCACCTACGTGAAGGTCTTTCCATACGTGCATACCCAATTAGCAGGCTCCAGTGTCTCAGTAGGTCAGTGGTTCTTAACCCATTTAGGCTGCGACCCAAATTCTGGTCGTGGGGCTAGCTCGGCGACCCAGGCCTTCAAACAGTTTACTCATCATAGATAATAAAATAAATAATTAATGGTAAAATGATGAAGGATAACATAAATAAATGATAAATGATAATTTAATGACCCAATCAATATGGCTTTGCGACCCAATTTTGGGTTAAGAATCACTGCAGTAGGTAATACCTTTTCACTATGAGCAAAATGCAGACAATGAGGTCAGAGCTTCGATTCCCGATGGTGCGGGTAATAATCATTCAGGTTATTAAAACTTTTAATATATGTTCCCAAAATAGTATGGCTTCTATCATGTGTTTGCAATGTCTTTTTTTTACATGACATTTGTTTGTGAGTTTGTGAGTACTAAACAATACTCACTATTAAACTCTTAAACTCTTAACTTAGCACAATTCCGATGTGGACATCACCCCAACTTACAGACATATAAACACAGACTAGACAACTCCACGGACGACACCTGCCACCTGTGCCAGGACACACCACAAACAATTGAACACATTATGACAGACTGTACCACTATAGCACAACATACTGTAGAACACAATACAACATCACTAGTGCGCTGAACCTCTGGTCCACTCCGGAGAGGGCGATCGGTTACCCGCGTGCCGCCGGCTTGCTCGATCAGGGTGGGCTGATCGGCTAAACAACGACAACAACAATAACTAAACTCTTCCATACTTTTAGCATGGTGTATGCTTTCCTGCCATGGAAGCTCCTCCAGATAATTTCCATTATTTTTCTCGCTGTTCTGATTTTAATGTTAAAGTAGTCTCTGAGTTGAACTTCATATTGTTGTCTTTCGTCCTCTTGAATAATGTTCATTTTCATTTTGTTTTTTCTTTCCCACTTTCATTTGATAGCAAGCGACATGACATTGTCTTTAATATCTGCTTCTGTCTGCATTCATTATTATAAACAGCAAGGGAGCTAATCCTCTACCTTGTGGAACAGATTTGGTAGAATCCCATGCTCACATTTAACGAAAACCTTAACAGAATCATGACATATTAACATCTATATTTGAATTCGACACAGCGCTTCCAGTATTTTCTCTTAGTTGTCTAATAGCTGTGGCAGGCATGATCCTCCAACCTTGAATCCATGTTGGTTCGTACTGAATAAATTCTTTTCTTGTACATAGTTCACAATTTTCTATAAGCAATATATTTATAATTACCCGTTCAAAGCACTTTATAAAATGGGAGGTGAGTGTTATTAGGCGATAATTCTGTTACCTCCTCTCAATAAAGGAACAATATAGGAGTGGAATTTATCCTATGTCGAGAGATTTTCTCCATAGTAAGCATAGTAGCTAATCTATACTCTCATTGCTCTTCTTCAGAAACATTACATTCTGTCTGTACCTGGTGCTGAATTTTCACATATTACTGATACAGACTTAATTATGTTCCTTTGAGAGAATAATAAAACAGTTAACAGATTTTGTTAGTACGTGTTTTTGTCTGTTTTCTGACTATTTTCATTTCAGGTTAAGGGGTGCTGAACACGAAATTAAAGTTTATTAAGCAGTTCTCTCATTTTTTTTTTACGGGTTATTTGAATTTGAGTTTACTCCATCTTTAAGCGGACCAACACTCTCCTTAAATTTCCTTTTCCTTTTCGCAAAGGTGTATAAATGTTTTGAGTTATTTTTTATTTTTTCTGTTGCCTTATTTTTCTCCTCGTTCGTCTTGCAAATGAATGTTTGTTTTAGGTCCATTTCTATTTTGCGTAGTTTTTCCGAGCTTGAGTCTCCTTGCGACCGCTTTGCATTTATGGATATTTTTTCCCGTTGTCTTAAAAACGCTCTGATTTTTCTCTCCAACATGTTTCGCTTTCTATCATACTATAAATAGTATTTCTTCTGAATTTTTTTTTTTTTGCGATGCAGCAATGCCCAGTCTATTTCCTTAATTCTTAATTTACACTTGCCCAATTTACAGTGAAAAACAATTTAGGTCACAAGACTATATTAACCAGGTTAAGAGACGCATCCAGTTTCAAAACTGTGCTTGTGAGTTCTTTGACCGACAAGAACTGTAACTTGTATTAAACCTGAAGTAGTTAATTTGCAGCTAGTCTTTGGGACGAACCTGTCACCTAGCGACGCAAAATAAATTGACTTCTTGAAACATGCCAAATGACTAATTGCTCATTCAACTTTTAAAATGGTTGACTAGTTTCATTTTGTGGTTAATTAGTTGATAGGCTAAATTTTGAAAAGCGAAACGAACCACATAGCACATTTCGTAGTGATGGTACTGTAACTAGTTATATATTCAGGTTAACTAATACTTAGTACATTAGGAGCTATTGAAGAATAGGGACCTCAGCCTTCTTTAGTTAGGCTTATAAGGCTAACTAACGAAAATATCACGACCTAACCTAACCAATCGTTAGGTTAATTATACGCCCTTGATGATTGGTTAGGTTAGGTCATGATATTTTCGTTAGTTAGCCTTATAAAGCTAACTAATGAAGGCTTTATATTTGTACTATATATTTTTTATAATAGAAAGGAAACTAAAATATTTGTACATTTTATATATGAACATGGTCAGATTACTTTCGTGAAATACGTTAGGGTGGTCAGATGCACTGTATTTCCTCAACGAGTTAAGTGGTCAGATAATATTATTAATACAAATATAATTTTAAAATGTTTATCGTGTGTTTGCGGTTTCATTTTTTAACGAACTGGAATTGACAGTGGAGTTTGGTGGTCTGTACACATTCATAATGATTAGGTTTAGTGCTGTTACTTCAAAAATAAGAATTTCGACTGTGCTATTTAATCTGTTTACCTTCAACTTACCTGTCTGAGGATAGTCAGATACACTCTTTTTCATTAAGAAGTAAGGTAGTCAGATGCGGGTCGGGACAAAAGCCCCCTAGGACAAAAGCCCCCTAGGACAAAAGTCTCCTAGGACAAAAGCCCCCCTGGACAAATTGCTGGGTAGGGCAAGTCAGGTGTCACATCTAATCTGAAAAGATCAGAAGATGTTTAGGTGAAATAACCAATATTAACCTGTTAGGTCAACTGAATGCCCAGTTAGGTCAACTGTACGCCTTTGATGATTGGTTAGGTTAAGTTGTGATATTTTCGTTAGTTTAAACGAAAATGACGAGAGCCAAAATACATGAACTATAAACTATAAACACAAACTAAACTATAAACTATAAACATAAACTGTAAATAATAACCAATAAAAATAATGATTAAAAAAATTCTTATTATTATTTTTCCTAGGGGGCTTTTGTCCTACACTCAGTCAGATGATATACTAGTAAGTTTTTGTTACTAGTCAAATGTACTAGGCAGATATTGTTAAACAGATGAATGATGTTTGTAATCTTGTTCACCTGACTAGTTTCAAATTTAACTAATAAATGACTAGTTCAACGCGAAAAGAATTATGGATAATTTGGTGTGAGTAAAGGTATGAATCGACAAGTGATTTTGCTACATTTTTCTGTAACCTAAAGTAAATGACTAGGAGCATAGTAATTTAACTAACTTGTATAGAGAAACTAGGAAATTGACTCAAAAGTGTTTCCCCGTGCACTTTCTTTGATTTCATATTTAATATCTCAGATATTCTTTATGTCTCTCTAGAACAGGGATTCCTAACCTTTTTGGCACTGCGCCCCCCTTTGGTCAACCTTGTATCCATGGCGCCCCCCATACCCAAAGGGCGAAAGTTTTCATCAGTTCCATATGGACGTCTAGAATTCAGATAATTATAGGATTAATAATAAAAAACATCAAAGCTCATGTGTTTATGAGATGACGGATGTCAAGTTTTCCCTAACAAAGTAAATTACCCATATATATTTTTGGGAATATACAGGGTGTCCATAAATGATTACCCTGATTAAAGCATGCTATAATTTTTAAATAAACACTCGTATTCAAGCAGTTTTAATCATAAGTAAATAAACATACAAAGTTTTGATACATAGTTAATGAACTTAATAAGCTTCCACATGTGCACCCATAGTGGCACGTAAAATGTCTAAACGGTATTCACACTCACGCCACACATTTTCCAACATTTGTGGGTTAACTGTTGCAATTGCATCCGTAATGCGTTCTCGCAATGTCCTGATATCTGGAACAACTGTTGCATAAACAAATCTTTAACATGACCCCAGAGAAAGAAATCCAGCGGGGTAATGTCTGGTGATCTTGGGGGCCATGGGATTGGCCCGTCCCTGCCAATCCATCGATTTGGAAATGTTGCGTCGAGAGTTTCACGAACAACATGCGCCCAATGAGGGGGTGCCCCATCTTGTTGGAAGATGACAGTTGGCTGCCTGTCCTGCAGCTGGGGGATGGCGTAATTGGTGAGCATATCCAGGTACACAGTTGCGGAAACAGTGTTCTCAGCGAAGAAGAAAGGACAATTATCTGGTCATGCATTAGTCTACACCAGACATTGATCTTCGGACTGCCCCGAATATGCTCCCTTACGGCACGTGGGTTTTCCGATCCCCAAATATGCACATTGTGTCTGTTGACTCTACCACTAAGATGAAACGTAGCCTCGTCTGAAAAGCAGACACGTAACAAGAAGTCATTATCCTCGTCAATGCTGTTCAAAATGTCAATAGCGAATTGTTCACGTTTTGGACGGTCATCAGGCTTCAGTTCTCGAACAATTTGTACCTTGTAGGCGTGTAACTTCAAACGTTTGTGTAACACCTTGTGCACCGTAGGCTTCGGTATCTTTAGTTGGCATGAAGCTTGTCTTACCGATTTCCTTGGTGACCGTGTGAAAGTAGTTTGAATGTTTTCCACCGTCCCATCGGAAACTGATGGTCTACCACTGCTCTTTCCCTTTTCCACGTTTCCAGTTTCCAAGGATTTTTTCATCCACGACTTAATTAACTTCACATCAGGTGGATTCTTTCCATACTTTGTCCTGAACCTTCGCTGAACACTGACAGGAGATTTTGTTTCTGCAAGCCACACAACACATTGTGCCTTCTCTGTCACAGACGCCATCTTAACTGAACACTACCACAGCGCTCCTAGCAGCGAATGCGGTAGACCAGTGGTGGCCAACCGCGGCGCATTGCGCCAAAGGTGGCGCATCAAGTACTTTGAAGTGGCGCATCGAGGTCTAGTATGAATTGTGCTAAATTTTCACTTCTAACACTAAATATTAAAAATCAAAGATTTAAGCAGTTAAGATGTAGTTAACTAAAAATTAAGGTAAATATTTTTCACATTATATTTCTATTTAAGGAAAATATTATATATTTTGATTTTTACTTACAAGTTATTAGTAATTTTTTCACAATTTTTTTTTGGCGCATCCGAATTAAACCTAACCTAAAAATGGCACGCATCAAAAAATGGTTGGCCACCACTGCGGTAGACGAAACACACCAGCACAGAAACTCTATGCGTGTACGAGATCACCTGTAAAAAGAAAACGGATGTAAGATTCGTCATTAAAACATGAGAGCATATTGTTTTCAGGGTAGACATTTATGGACACCCTGTATATTTGAATGGCATTTGTTGACCGTTGACTACCTCACGCCCCTCTAGGAATCTCACACGCCCCCCAGGATGGGAACCGCTGCTCTAGAATGAGTTTTAGACCTGGTTTTTAACTTCATTTATATAGCCATTATGTTATAATCAGAAAAATTAATTTATGTTACATTTTTATCATGTCATAAGTGCATAATTTTCCATAATATCAAGTAGCATTATTGCCTGAGTTCTGTTGTCTTTTGTAAAATTGACGTAAAACTTCTAAACATAATAACATCATTTTTTTCATGTTATAAATGGAAAGTTAAAATCCTCACAAATTAATATATTTGATGCTGGGGTTTGAAAGTGCTTTTAACGTGTTTACGGTTTCATTTTTTCATTACAAATTGAATTTAACTGTGGAGTTTGATGGTATGTACACTAGGGTTATGACTTTTTAATTTTTTGTCATAAATATTGTTTCCTGTATCATCAATCGATGAACTTTTGCTTGAAAACAATAAAAAAGGGCCTAATTCTTCAGAATTAAAAGAAAATGTCACCCCGAAAGCAAATATAGTATATTAGTATATTCGAGACAGCTGCATTGCACCATTCTAGATTGGTTACCTAGTATTTTCTTGAATATTCCGGAATATACCGAAAAGCACTAAATACTCTGGAAAATCACTGGAACAGAGACCCATCTGCAATAGCTATACCAAGGAGCAACCAATGTGCGGAACGTGCCATTAAGGTGATGCAAGAACTTTACGTAAACTGTAAAAATAAAGACAACCTTAATCACAGGTTTATTTTAAGCAATAAGTAAAACAATTAAAACAATAATAGAGTAAATGTATAATATTTATTTGTATAATTAATATGTATTGTATAGGTATAATGTTGTATAATATAATATATGTTTATGTATAATAATTGTGAAATAAACATGCAAATTTCTATTTATTATTTTATTAATTTTTTATTTTTTATTTTGGGGTGAAGTTTTTTCAAAATATATCGAAAAAACTCTTATTTTCATTGTCAGGGGCAAAAGTTCATCGATTTATGATACAGGAATATGAGGTTATAAAAATGTCATAACCCTAATGTACACAGTTATACTGATTAGGTTTAATTCTTTTACTTCTACATAAAAATTTCGACTGTGTTGTTTGATTTGTTTAAGTCGCTTGTCTATGTATTTTTCATATAAATGAAACAGCATCTTTCTCTTGTAGCAAATTTAACAGCTTTAAATATGTTTCAATCCTTTATTACTATTTCACTGTCTTCAATGCAGTTTTCAAAGGCCTTTTCACAATTATGCAACTGTGTTCCTGTCAACCATATGATATTTGTTAATTTCGAGAGCTAAACTTTGTAGGTATTATAATTTTGGATCAAGTAAAGATAATCCCTCCCAACAGAAAAAGGAGGGACTATCTTTACTTGATCATTTTTTGGGAGGGATCATCTTTACTTGGTAAAGTTGTAGATAGTAAAGTTGTAGATAGAGTTACTGGTGTGCATACGCAGGCGGTCGAAAGCTACTGAAATAAGCACAAACTAAGAATTAAACGGATGATTGGATGTAAGCGAGAGTTCCTGAACTCGTACCTACAAGAATTTTTGTGGCTTGAACGACACAAATACAATGTTTTCAATGATTTTTGCGACACACTTGCCAGCCAATACCGCTTTAATTAAAGTCTTTGGATCAAGTAAAGTTAAGCACCCCCAACCTTTTTTAGTTAGCTTTATAAGGCTAACTAACGAAAATATCACGACCTAACCTAACCAATCGTCAAGGGCGTACAGTTGACCTGACGATTGGTTAGGTTAAGTCGTGATATTTTCGTTAGTTAGCCTTATAAAGCTAACTAAAAAAGGTTGGGGGTGCTTATCTTTACTTGATCCATTGTAATAAATGAATTTTAATAAATTTTGTTTTCAAATAAATCATTTTTTAAAAAAAGATTCTCTTAATTTTTATCCTTATGTCAGACTGCTTCACTTTACTTTACTTTCTGGGAGGGATTATCTTTACTTGGTCATTTTTGGGAGGGATTTGCTTTACTAGTGTGACCTGAGAGGGGTTATCTTTACTTGATCCATAATTTTTAATCTGCTTTGTCAGGACACAAGCTTTGTATATTTGTATACAGTAAATACGTTAGGGTGGTCAGATGCACTGTATTTCCTTAACGAGTTATATATATATATATACCTTACCTTACAACCTTACAAAGGTTCCGCGTGATGATTTCTCATTTCGCGAAGGTCAAGCTTGTCGCCCCTCCTCTCGAGTTGGCCTGGTGAAGTAGTGAGTTGGATTCTTGCGCTCTCCACCTCACATAGCCAGGTACGCCCGGCTCATCGGGGATTGTTCTGAGCCAGGCGTCTAGTCTTCTTTTGAAGATTTCCACTGCAACTCCCTTCGTGTTTCTTAGGTCTTTGGGCAACTGATTAAACAGTTTTGGTCCTCTCACTACAAAACTATTTTCTTTCAGGGTTAAGGATGTTCCCTCTCTCGCCTTCAATTTGGGAATACGACACAGTCTACCGCTTCTACTTTCCATCGTTGTTTGGGGAGTTATGGGATTCAGAATAAGATTAGGGACTAGTTTCTCCATTATTTTCCAAGTGTAAATAATGGTGTATCTCTCTCTTCTCCTTTCCAGTGAATATAGGTCTAGTTCTCGTAACCTTTCCCAGTAATTTAGTTCTTTGCACCCATTGATCTTGGCTGTGAAGCTTCTTTGGATCCCCTCCAGCTGTCTAATGTCTTCTTTTTTATATGGGGAAGTTAGGACCGAGCAGTATTCTAATTTGGGTATTATCAGGGTTTTCAGTAGAGGAATCATTACATTCCTATCCCTTCGTTTAAAAGTTCTCAATATCTGACCCGTTATTCTCTTTGCTCTGTTTACTGCTATCTTATTTTGTGTTTCAAATTTCGCATCATCTGTCATTACAACCCCTAAATCTTTTGCTCTGGAATTTCTCTGAATTTCCTGTCCATTTGGGGTATAATATTCCATGCACTTTAGGTCTTCTCTTTTTCCGTACCGTAATAGCTGAAATTTCTCGGTGTTAAACTTCATATTGTTGTCTTCAGTCCACTTGTAGATTTTGTTTATGTCGGTTTGTAAAGATCCTATGTCTTCTGGGTTTCTTATTTTCTACTGATCTTTGTGTCATCCGCAAAGGATGTTACTGTGCTGTCTCTGTTAACGTCCTCATCTATGTCAGTTAGCATGATTATGAAGAGTAGTGGAGCTAATACTGTTCCTTGTGGTACTGAGCTGAGGACCTCTGATTCTGATGAAGATACTCCTTGTACTGTAACGACTTGCCTCCGCTCACTAAGGAAATTTTATATCCATTTCCCTACTTTTCCTGTTATTCCCATATATTTCAGTTTATGTATTATGATTCCGTGGTCACACTTGTCGAACGCTTTAGCAAAGTCTGTGTATAGTACATCATAGTTTTCATTACTTTCAAGTGAATCAATAATGTTGTTGTAGTGTTCCATTAGTTGTGATAGGCATGATCTGCCCGATCGAAACCCGTGTTGGTTATCATTGAATTTTTTCTGAGTTTCCAAAAAGTCATAGATTTTCTGTCTAACTATTCTTTCAAATATTTTAGTGAGATGAGATGTAAGCGACACTGGCCTATAGTTTTTGGCCTGGGATCGATCTCCTCCTTTATATATTGGGACTATGTTCGCGCTCTTCAGGATGCCCGGTATTTCTCCCGTGTCTAATGATCGTCTCCATATCCAGTATAGGGGCTCAGCAATTGCATTCTTGCAGTTTTTGATCAGTGTGGCATTCCATTTATCCGGTCCTGCCGCTGAGTGTGTTTGTAGTTTCCCTATGGCTTGTGTAATATCATCCGTCGTAAAGTCGAAATCCGTTATACTTTCCCCTTGTGGTTCTTCTTCAAAGAACGCGTTTCTATCGCAAATCAATTTGTCAGTTTTTGGGATACTGAAAGATGATTCATACTGAGCTTTTAATATTTCAGATACTTCTGTTAGATCATCAGATAAATCACTGTTCTCATTTTTTAAAGGTCCGATAGTCGCTTGGTTTTTCGACTTTCTTTTTGCGAAATTATAGAAGTACTTTGAGTTAACCTTTATCGCTTCTATAGCGTCATCTTCTTCTTTTTCTGTATGCTTCTCGATTTGTTCCTGTATGACGACATCGATACTTTGTAGTTTATCATTTATATTTTTCTGATGTTGTTATCTTTACAATTACTTAATTTTGCAGTCACTCTTTTTCTCTTTCGGAACAATGCCCTCTTTTGTCTTTCAAACCTGCTTCTCTTTCCTCTTTGTTGTATCTTTGGGACATGTTTTTCCACAATTTCTAACGTCTTCTCCTCTAACGTCATTAGCATCTCTTCCGTTGTCTTGGCCTCGAAAATGGTTTTCCAATCTATTACTTCCATGCTGGATGTCACATCTTCCCAGTTTATAGCTTTGGAGTGAAAATTAAAAATTTCGAATTTGCTTCGTTCTGTTGTGCGTGTTCTTTCCTTTCCTGTTGCCTTTATATTAGTTGTTATTTCAATGATATTGTGGTCTGATATCATAGTTGGGGAGATTTCTACATTATCAATTAGATTACTGTTGTTTGTGAATACCAAATCTAGGCAGTTGTTTTTTCTTGTGTTTTCTGTTATTTCTTGCGTTAACATAAATTCATCAGCTAAAGCTATATATATATATATATATATATATATATATATATATATAAATTTATAATAAAAATACTTTATCTCTTTTTATTTTTAGAATGTTTCATTCATCACTCAACTAATGAGACTGCTTTGTTTTAAAAAGAGATACGCTTTTTTATTTCTGCAAAAGTATTATTTATTTTCAGGAAATGAGGCATCAAAAGATACACATGAAAGGTTTCTAAATATGATTCCAAGATTAGCTACATTTTATTGTGTCCTTTATTATGTTAGTTTGTGTTTAACATATATATATATATATATATATATATATATATATATATATATATCTGAGTAACTCGTCTTACACTTTCAACATATTAATGAACGTATTAATCAAAACCAAACAAAGTGTCCATTAATTAGAAAAACTTGACTTTGTATACATACTAATCATTTAAATGTTACTCATCAATAATTTATGTATTTTATATACATACGAATATTTTATTAACATTTTTGTTACATCTTTCATATTAAAAGAATTTTGTAATGTAAAATTTATTTAGTTTTATAGTTTTCATAATAAATACAAAACTATTTCATTTTACACACACTTCCGCTTCGTTGAAAGCAAATTGAACTAAATGAACACATGTTTACTTGATTCATATACATTTTGTAGAGGGTGAGCAAAAAGCCTAAGCACCCTCTCTAATGTAAAATCAGATATGTAAATATTTTGAAGGGATGCCTAGACTTTTTGTCCACCCTATACATGAGATTTAATCTTCATTTACCACAAAAACTTATTTATTTTGAATTTTATTTGAAAATATTTTGTTTGTAAACGTGATGAGTTCACTCTATTTTCTGAGGTGGTATATATATATATATATATTATATATATATATATATAACATATATGTTAATCCCTCCGTCTATAGCCTTGGTCGGTTCGAAGTTGACGGGGTTTTGGTTAGGTGGCAGCAACGGATTTGTTACTCTGGAGTAGCTGATACCGTATAGGGAATCGTAATAGTTTTCTTCTATACTACTCTCCGATTTCTTCTTATAACTTATCGGGAAATTATTTTTCTCTATTTAAGACTAAGTTCTCTCTAAGTTCCTCGGTTCTTCTAATAACGTATCTGGAAATTATTTTTCTCTATTTAAGACTAATTTCTTTGAAGAGAGCAAGGCTCGAAGGAGAAGACAAAGACAGGTAACGCTCAGCCTCTAAGTTAGATCAGTTTAGTCAGAATGAACATTGGAGAAATTTTATGGGTTTTTATATGCATTTTTTCCTTACCTCATTATTATTTAATGATGATCTGTTTTATTCTCAATAGGCTGATTTACTTTGCAAAACATTTAAAGACAAAACAAATATTTTTGTTGTATCAATGCCTAGATTGCTAAGCAAGAGGAAACCATATTTTTTCATTTTTAAACCGCATATTGACAGATCTGATGTTATCATGATCTGCCGAGTTAACTAAAAATGGAAATTGAAATATGCCTTCCCATCACGAATTACAAACAAACACGCACATGAGCCAAAATGAAAGGCTTAAGATTAAAAATTAAACGTTAAGCAGGACATGACTTCATCTTTTACAACGAAGAGAGAATGTATACAAAAAATGAACAAGATTACATTATTAAGCTAAATCTACGAAAATGATTAAGTTGTTTAAGCAGAAATAGTTAACCAATTATAAAATAGAAAGCAAATGAAAAATTTATCCAAACTTGTGTAAGCGTTATACGATTTTAGGTTTTATACAAACTGATTACATAGTTTACAAAGAAATAATTCACCAATTACAAAATAGAAGGCAAATCAAAGTTTTATCCAAACGCGTGTCAGTGTGATACGATTTTGGGCTTGATATGTAAAAATGAATATATGAATAAGAATATAAGGATTATATAAACACAAGATTATATGAATGAATATAAGAAATATATGGATGTAGGAGTGATTCATTGTTCATTTTTACATATATATATACACACCTTGTTAACCTTGTTTGAGTTCCGTGCGTCGGTCTTTCTTCACACGAAGGTCAAGCCGGTGGCTCCGCCTCTAGTCCTGGCTTGGTGGAGGAGCGAGTTGCTCTCTTGCGCTCTCCATCGTACATAGCCAGGTACGCCCGGCTCATCTGGTACCGTCCTGAGCCAGGAATCTAGTCTTAAGTTGAAGACTTCAACTTTGACCCCTGTAATGTTTCTGAGGTCCTTTGGAAGCTGGTTGAAAATTCTTGGCCCCCTGACAACCAAGCTATTTTCCTTCAGAGTTGAGGAGGTCCCTTGTCGGGCCTTTAATTTTGGAACACTACACATTCTGCCTTTCCTATTTTCCAGCGTTGTCTGGATGGTAATTGGGTTTTGTTTGAGGTTTGGTACCAGTTTTTCGATAATTTTCCATATGTAGATTATGATATACCTCTCTCTTCTTCTTTCCAGGGAGTAAAGATTTAGTTTACGTAGTCTTTCCCAGTAGTTGAGTTCTTTGCAGCCATCAATCTTGGCTGTGAAATGTCTCTGCGTTTCTTCTAGTTTATTAATTTCTTCCATTTTATATGGGGACGTCAAAACTGAGCAGTATTGAAGTTTTGGTATAATCAGTGTTTTCAGCATGGGAATCATTACTGTCTTGTCCCTCCTTTTGAACGTTCTTAGTACCTGTCCCGCGACTCCTTTTACTTTGTTTATTGCTATCTGATTTTGTGTCTCGAATTTGGCATCATCGGTCATTATTACCCCCAAGTCGACCGCTTTCGTACTTCTCTGAATTTCTTGCCTATCTGGAGCATAATATGCAGTCTTTTTAAGTTCCTCATTTCTACTATATCTCAAGAGCTGAAATTTCTCAGTGTTAAATGTCATATTATTGTCTTCTGACGATTTAGTCCGTGTATATGACATCATAGTTTTCATTGCCTTCAAGGGCATCTAGGATATTGTTATAATGCTCTGTAAGTTGTGATAGGCATGAGCTTCCTGATCGGAATCCGTGTTGATTTTCGTTCAATCTTTCCAGTATCTCCAAGAAGTCATAGATTTTCTCTCTGACTATTCTTTCAAAAATTTTGGTGAGGTGGGACATCAAGGACACTGGTCTATAGTTCTTTGCTTGAAATGTATCTCCTCCTTTATACATAGGGACGATGTTTGCTCTTTTCAAGATGCTTGGTATTTTCCCAGTATCTAGGGATCTTCTACATATCCAGTATAAGGGTGTAGCTATTTCATTTTTATAGTTTTTAATTAATAGTGCGTTCCATTTGTCCGGACCTGCAGCTGAATGCGATTTCATTTGTCCTATAGCTATCGCTACATCTTCTCGGGTAAAATGTCAGGTATCTATGTCAGGTATCGTTTTGTCACTTTTTGGGGTACTGAATACCGATTCATACTGGGCTCTCAATGTTTCAGATATTTCTTTTAGATCGTCTGTTAGTTTATTATTTACTTTCATTAAAGGCCCAATAGTAGCGCGCGTTTTTGTTTTCCTTTTCGCATAGCTGTAGAAGTATTTCTGTAGAAGTATTTTGGATTTTCCTTTATTGCTTCTACCGCCTTTTCCTCTTCCCTCTCTGTATTGCCCTTTATCAGAGTTTGTATTTCCCAATCGATTCTCTCCAGTTTTTATTGTATTTCTTTCCTGGCATTGTTGTCTCCGCAATTAGCTAACTTCGTCGCTACTCTCCTTCTTTTGCGGAATATTCTTCTCTTTTGCCTCTCCAGCCAGTTCCTCTTTCCTTTTGGCTGTGCTTTCGGAGCATATTTTCACCAAATTCTCAGCGTCTTTTCTTCCAAGGTTGTTAGCATTTCCTCAGTTGTTTTATTCTCGAAAACTGTTCTCCACTCTATTTGGGCCATGTGTGATCTGATTTCTTCCCAATTTATGGCCTTGGAGTTTTAGTTAAACCCCCCAAATTTGCTTCTTCCTTCCGTATGTGTATTGTCTTTTAAAGTTATCTCCATATTTGTTGATAACTCGATTATACTGTGGTCTGAGATAATAGTTGGAGTTATTTTTATATCCGCAATCAAGTTCGTGTTATTTATGAATACCAGATCTAGGCAGTTATTTTTCCTGGTATTTTCTGTTATCTCTTGTGTCAGCATAAACTCGTTTGTGAGAGCCATCAGCATTATTATCTTGCTGTATAAATATATTTCTACCCACCTTTTTGTATTTTATAAATGGGAAATTAAAATCGCCACAGAGTATTATATTAGGGGATGGCGAGTTTACGGACTTTATTAGGGTTCTGATATCCTCAATGGCATCCGAAAATTTTTCATTTGGAGAGTTTGGAGGTCTATAGATGACTATCAGTACCACGTTTAGTTTCTCTATTTTCACTGCAAGGGTTTCCACGAAACTGTTGGATTTACTTATTACCGTCTCTGTCATATGCCTTTGATGTACATAAATAGCACAACCACCTTTACGTCTCGCTGCTCTATCCGCTCTTAGTAAGTTGAATCCATCGATATGCAATTCTTTCTTATCGATACAGTGTTCGCAGTTATCGCAGTTTCCTTGGCAGTCTTTAAGATGTGTTTCTGTGAGGCATGCGATGTGCGCCCTTGTTTCGTCCATAACACCTTTCAGGTACGAAACTTTGTCTAGTGAATTGTTTGGTTTTATTCCTTGAATATTTGCCTGCCAGGACAATGTTTATTTTCTTTGTTTTGCATTGTCCCTTGTGCATTTTAAGTTCGTTGTCCTTTGATATCGCGTGTTTTGTAGCCTTGTGGACGTCCGAGATGGATCCGTTCCCGCCTACCTGTTCTGGTAGCTTCTTGCCATGTAGCGGTTCGGCTCGAGGGTTCCCAGCTGTGTCAGCTGCATGTGCTACTGTATAAGACTTAGCAGCCGTATTGTGTCCGAATGTTGAAAAAATTTTGTATGCTATGTTTGTTTTGTTTGCTATTTGGGTACATATTCTTTTTCCTCACATTTCTTCTGTTGTCATTTGAGACTTGTCCTTTGTTCTTTGAACTTGTCGGGAGATGATGGTAGTAGCATTTTCTCCCGTACTGGCAGGTTCCATTTGTCGCGTAGGTCTTGCAAATGTCCGGATGGTAGAATTTGCATTTTCCACCAAATTTACAGTAACCATTATTGTAGAAGTAGTTGTACACAGGAGGGTGTTCGTAAATACATTCTCCTCCCTTATATCTGCATATTCCTTTCACATAGTTTACATAGATTTTCTTCCCCATTTTTACTTGGGGCCTTTGGTTTTGGTGGTTTCAGTATAGTTTCTTTATTGTCTACTTGTTTTTCCCTATTGCTAATGCCCTTTGTTTGAAAACTTTGAATTTGGTTTTGTGCCTCTGTTTCCTCTGTTGGTGCTTTTTTATTTCTATTATTTCTGCTTTTGCCGTTTTCTTTTCCTGTTCTTTTCTCGCAGTTTCCTCTCATACTATCTTCGTTCCTTCTATTTCTTTTCTCTGTTCACTATTCATAAGCTCCTCTTTTAACTTTTCCTCATCGTCTCGTTCTGCTTTAAAAACTGTAAACGATTTTATTTCGATTTTGCAGCTTTTGCAGAACTTTATTCCGTTCACTTATTTAGCGCCCGTTATAAGACATTTCTTCGTCGCTCCAATTCAGGCATTGAAATTCGAATAAGTTCTGGCAAAGATCACAGCGAATTGTTTTTGATTCATCTGTTTCTTTTTTACAGTATCCACAGGGTTGTATGAATTGATTTACCATTGCCATGTTTCTAATGGTATGTAAATGATTGTGCTCAAAATATTAACTCAAAATGGTAATTTATTAAGTGAAGTATTTGACTCGACTTTAGAAATGAGGGAGGGAAAGTTTTTCCGTTATTCCGTGGGGTGAGGGATGGGGGATGTGGCACGCTGTGGGTTTCCACTGATTGGTGCCCTGGAGTGTACCGCGGGGGGATACCTGAGGGATATTGCCTTTCGATGGGCAGTTAGATTTCCTCCAAGAGAAAACATTCGGAATAGATTGTATAGATTAAGTTGCTTTAATCTTATTTCCTTTATTTCAACAAACGCCGCTATTTCACCACTTAAATAGGAATACGACTGTGTTCACTGAATATTCACTCAAAATTTGGCACTACTTAAAAAGGATTAACTGCTGTATTTTTATTGTAATATCACTTTTATTCGGACTTTCCAACGAAACACGTGTAACCGTCACACTGGGCAGGAAAACTATTTATATATATATATATATTATATATATATATATATATATATATATATATATATATATATATATATATCGCAAAGAACGACGCTTGTATAGGAGAACATTCCGCGCAAGATGAGGAGGCAGAACGAACAAATGAAAAAAACGAGGTAACCACCCGGGAATCGAACCCGGGTTACCTCGTTTTTTCATTTGTTCGTTCTCCCTCCTCATCTTGCGCGGAATGTTCCTATACAAGCGTCGTTCTTTGCGTTAATTATACTGCGTGTTCTTTGCAGTTGAAATGTATATATAGGTGCGGCATGCGAGAGGTGTCCCCCTCGGGGCATTGGTTTCTGCGCGTATGTAGGAGGATTGCGACTTCTGATCGAGTGAGGACCATGGTGTAGTGGTTATCATATTTGACCGGCAATCGGAAGATCCCGGGTTCGATTCCCGGGTGATTACCTCATTTTTTCATTTGTTCGTTCTCCCTCCTCATCTTGCGCTGTTCTCCTATACAAGCGTCGTTCTTTGCGTTAATTATACTGCGTGTTATTTGCAGTTGAAATGTGTATATATATATATATATATATATATATATATATATATAATATATATATATATATATATGGTGTCCCCAAGCCGTCTCTATTTTTATTTGCCCGTTATTCTATAATGTATATTTTATTATTGGGGTTTTATTCTGCATATACCTATATATTTCTAATCTTTCATTACTTAATAACTATTAAATATTGTATATTAAAACCGTTCTTTCACCATTTCACACTTAAAGCAATAACGTTTCCTAATTTCTACGAAATACGGGATATTTTCTGCACTGGTTTGAATTGCAATTTGAACCAATGTACGAACAGAGCTGGTGGTCTGTAGAGGAACTGTTAATTCCAAATATGATGTGAAAGAAGGGCTACTACTCATTTATTCCAACAGAAATGGATCTCCACAACAAACTGTGCTCTTAGAAGATGGTATCTCAGCCAACACCGCTCGTGCTACGCAGAGGTGGAATGAGCAATGATCAGGTCAATCCCCGGATATAAATCCAATAGAATATATGTGGTATATGCTAGGTAGGTTATTAAGAAAGCGACAATGAAAGCCTGCAGCCTCGTTAAAGCAAAAAATGAAGAATAGGCTGCATTACTTCAAGAGCAAACAGCAAAGCTGATCAATGGATTTTCAGCCGTTTCCCTGTATATATATATATCTTGAGGATGTCATTAGACGAAAGCGCTTGAGCGCTGTATTTTCTTTTTCCTTCGTGGTTATTTTCATCATAAATATTACTCACGTGTTACTTTCGTGAAATAAATGATGGTGTAGGTATAGAAATATTTTGAAAGTGTAGTATAGATATAAGTATATAAATCTTTTCTATTATTTTCTATATTTGTAATGTATATAAACGAATACTTGGTACTTGTAGGTTATCTCCCCCCCCCTCCCCGACACTTGATTTGTCATCGTAGCAAATAGCATGAAGTCACAGTAAATTCATTCTGGCTGAAAAAGCAATAATTAAATTGTGCAAAGGATTGGTAATATCTACTGAAATAGATACTATTAAATATATAATTTGGCTCATGTAATAATTATTGAAACGATTTATTTTTTAAACTAATTTATGGCCGGATTCTGTAGGATCGCCATTATAAAGTTAAGGATCACCTGAAGATCAGCGCCCCCAGCCTTTTTTAGTTAGCTTTATAAGGCTAACTAACGAAAATATCACGACCTAACCTAACCAATCATCAAGGGCGTACAGTTGACCTAATGACTGGTTAGGTTAGGTCGTGATATTTTTGTTAGTTAGCGTTATAAGGCTAACTAAAGAAGGCTTGGAACCCTGATCTTTAGGTGATCCAAAGTTAATGTAAGTTGTATAACAAATCAACAACCAATGTGCATCAAACATTCTAGAACGAAATGCTCGTTTGATTGTTCTGCGTGCGTGCTATTTGCCACGATGACAAATCAAGCGTGGGGGGGGGGGGAGATAACCTACAAGTACCGCATACTTAAATATTTGCCGAAGAAACAAAATTATGTAACGCAATAAAATCGGTTACACCTTTCAAGATCAACATCATATCGTTCGTGTAGAAGTTCTCACTGGAAGTTTCGGTCTCAAGCTTTCCCGGAAGACATAGTCTTCCTGGGTGCTCCCTGGGATAGGTTAAAGACTACAACTCCAACTCCAAGTTCTCATTGACTAATGTATCTTAAGTTGTCAATTTAACACGTTGGGCTTTGAGCATTTATACTTATATCTGGTATCTATTTAGTTCCTGAAGAAGCGGGATTGGTGTAGTACAGTGAATAGCGATATTTTTGTTTGAATGCAGGACAGACCAATAGACTACAATATGTCATCATTGGGTATGAAAAGTATTAGTGCTCTTTGGTCAAATCAGAAATCTTTTTCAGGGTCCTTGCGAAAATATACGATTTTAACTTCCTTGGGTTGGATAGTAAGCCGATGACGAGAGTTCTTATTGCAGAATCTTTTAAATTTTCAAGCAGTTCAGATGTTCCTAACCTAATGATATATTTTCGCATGAAATCTTATTAAATAAACTTCAAATACACGGAATAAAAGGAAATATCTTCGATTGGTTCAAATCGTATCTGTCATATCGTCATCAATACATCAGATTGAGATAATTTATCCGACAAAGCGAAGTTAACTATCAGGGTCCCACGTCAACGATTTCCAACTCTCAACCACATTAAATTACGTACAATATGCAGATGATACCGCGCTTAGTTCTTTCCATTATAATTTAGTCCTTCTGATAAATGAAACGAACAGGCAATCAGAACATGTGTATAAACGGATGTGTGCTAATAAACTTTTATTGAACCTGACAAAGTCATCTTATACAGGGTGGGGCACGGGAATCAAGTGTTTTTTGAATAGCTAGTAATCGGCCATTAGGAATGGGAGGGGCGTGCGGTAGGTAGCATTCCATTCCTGGGTTCATAGCATTTAACTTTAACTAACACTCACCTTTATCTTTCAGGTGCCATCATGGAGCAGTGGACGTTAGAACACCGCATGTTCGCGTATGATCATTTTGTTAGGAGTGGCGAGTCAGTGACAGCAGTTCAGCGTGCGTTTCGCCGCAGATTCAACATTCATCGAAATGACTCTGTTCCCGCTCGTGACACAATCTTACGTTGGGTTAACAATCTTCGAACAGGAGGCTCAATAATGAAAACAAAACCGAAGGGGCCGCAACGCACTGTGCGTACTCCAGAGAACGTTGAAAGGGTCAGACAAGCGATGTTGCAAAGCCCAGGCCGCTCTGCTCGGAGACATTCAGCTGCACTCGGAATCAGCAATCGTACTGTTAGACGGATTTTGCATGAAGAATTACATTTTCACCCATACAAGTTAGCGATGGTGCAGGAATTGAATGTAAACGATTGCCCCCAACGACTGAATTTTGCACAGGAAATGCTTGCACTTTATGAGCAGAATGAAAACATGATGGTGGTAATGAGTGATGAAGCCCATTTCCACCTTAATGGGGCCGTCAACAATCAAAACTGTCGGTATTGGGCTGCTGAAAATCCGCGACAACTCCATGAAAAACCGCTGCATAGCCCTAAGGTTACAGTTTGGTGCGCGGTGGGAAAGTTTGGCGTCATCGGTCCTATTTCTTCGAACAAAATGGGGTTACCGTTACCATAACATCTGGGCGTTACATTGAGATGGTGAACACCTTTTTCATCCCTGAGTTACGAAGAAGGCGTATTGCTCGTCGACATTTGTGGTTTCAGCAAGATGGGGCCACGCCACACACCGCCAGAGCGTCAATGGCTGTTCTTCGCCCCCTGTTTCCCAACCATCTCATTTCGAGATTTGGTGACATTGCATGGCCCCCTCGGTCCCCTGACTTGTCCACATGTGACTTCTTTCTATGGGGGTACCTCAAGTCACGTGTCTACGAGGACAAGCCCCGTACATTAGATGCATTGAAGGAAGCGATCCGTCAACAAATCATCCGAATCAACAGAGACCTGCTGGGAAGAGTGGAGGCCAATTTTCGTAAACGCCTTCAACAATGCGTCGACGGCCAAGGACATCATATGCCAGATATAATTTTCGGTACATGATTATTATGACATGAAATGCTATGTTCTTACGAATGTTGTTCTACCAATATATTTTCTTTACAAAAATAAATATCATTTTCCTGATTATTCCAAAAACACTTGGTTCCCGTGCCCCACCCTGTATGATTATTACCACAAAACGTATAAATACAAACTATCAAATAAAAATTGGGAATATTTCTCTTGCAAGAGTGAATGAGGTTAAAGTACTTTTCATTAATTTAGACGAAAAACTAAATTTCAAGAGTCACGTACAACATATCAAATTCAAAATAGCAAGATTTCTATTCATATTATTGGAACTAAAAATACTCTTCTTCAAAACGCACTCCTTACCCTATATTATTCTTTCATCCATCCACATCCATTGTATTGCATTACAACATGGGGTAGCTCAAAGAAATATATAAAACATCCTTTGGAAGTCATTCATAAAAAATATCTGCGAACTCTCTCGAATAATGACAACAGACAAAGTCACACTTCTCCAACGTTTAAAGAGCTCAATATTTTAAAACTAAATGACTCGTAAAAACTTAATGTTGCTGTCAATAAGTTCAAAGTTATTAATAAAAATCAAACATACGTCACCCATTCAAAGATCAATCTCCCCCCCCTCATCAAGTATACCATCATCATAACACTAGACTGCTCCGTGAATTTATGCACAAACCAAACTATACAATGGAAACTGTCGGAAATGCACGATCTTCCAAAGGAAATATAAATATCAGACAGGCTTCATCACTAAATGTATTTCGCAAATCACTAAAAAGTACTTCATTAGCTCCTATTGATGTATACGTTCACTACTGCCATTTTTAACATATTAATTAAGTTCTCATTTTATAATTAACTATCTAAAATATGCTAATTTCATTAAACACTTTTATGTACATAATTTATCTATGTTTGTTTTTATTAAACATCATTTATTTTCTACTAAATATACAATTTATCATTTTATTTAAAATTATGTAAAATTTTGTAAATTTTAATTTTGTGTTTATTATTATTATTTTTATTATTATTACATTTGTTAATACTATTACTATTACTTGCCATTTTCACTCCTCTCCTGTAATAAATACACTGAATCTCATTAATTTTGCCTAAAAAGCTTCCATGCTTTCAACGGCATATTGAGATTAGAATACTGTGATTATATTAATGTCACATCAAATATTTAAATTGTACGGAGAAAAAATATTGAAAAATATTGTCAAACTGTCACTTGTATTCTTTTCTGAATAAAGATTTTTTGTTCTATTTGTTTTAAGTCCTGTAAATATCAAAAGATTGGGAAAGATCTGACAGAAATGAAAAGAAAGCTATTCTTTTTACCAACTCTTCTGTTGGTGTGCATAATGCAAAGTGGTTCCTGGTAACTTTACAAAAAAGAGCAAAAACTAGAAATAGGGAGAAGAAGAGCGAAATTTATGAAACAACTTAATAAATGAATGAAAGCTAGAATGAATGAGTGAAAAATTATTCACTTTGAAGCTGTTTGCTGTTTACATCATTTTTTTATTACTCACAATGAACTTACTTTAATTTAATAAATTAATTTCGTTATAAATATTCTTACACTAAAAGATAAAATAAAATTCATGAAGCTCATTTAATAATTCTCCCTTAAAAAACATCAAACTAACAAATAATCCATTCAATAATTTCAAAATGTAAATAAAATTAAAATAAAGAATATAACAAATGATGTCAATTAGCAAACCCAAAATTATAATAAGTAATAATAAATAACCCAAATGTAGGCAACCAAAAGCCAATTATTTACTAAAATGGTGATTAAAATTTGTCGAAAAATAATTATTTAACACCATGTCAGTTGCACGCACAAACTTTGATAATTAAAACCCACTCTAATAGAGAGAGTTTATTTCCACAACAGTTTCGATGCCCACTGGCATCCTCTTCGGGTGGATACAGAAAAAATAATGAACTCTGTCTATTAGAGTGGGTTTTAATTATCATATTTTGACCTTCACGTAGAAAAAAAGTGAAGTTTTTTGCATTTACGAACAAACTTGTTACAATTTCATGACACTTCACACATCAGAGTATAAAATATGTCACAAAAATCAGAAATTTTGTAAGTTTGAAAACTTTCCAGAAGAAGTGTAGGCAGCGTGCGAAATTTCCGCTGGCCCGTTGGCCCGAGGCCAGTTGTTTTCACATCGGATCAGTAATTTTCATAAGACAGCTGGTCCGAGTGGCCAACGATTTTAACCCTGCTGCTATGCTGGTAAGCCTAGTAGTACAAGCCATAGATAAGCACAGTAAGCACAAATACATGTAAAACATTATTTATTTACTCATAAGATCAACAATATATAATGTAGCCTTTATGTACGGTTGGTCTAACTAAATTTATTTGTATAAATCAATATATTTGAATAAAATTTAATTGAATAAAATCCATGAATTCTTCTTCATCAAACATTTTACTCATCACTCATTACTAAGATTCTTAGCTCTTAAAATTTAAAATTTTATTGGCCCATAGCATTCATTTTTTTGCATTTCCATTGTGAGCAGAGTGGGCCGGTAGTTTTCTTTACGGGCCAGTAGATTTTCAAGCTCACTGGTCCTGTGGGCCATCAGAAAATTTTGGCGAGTTTCACACCTTGAGTGTCTGTTAAAATTCAGGCAATGGGAACCACGCAATTTTTAACGGTCCCCAGATTTTATATACAAATAAATAGATGGGATTTAAATCGAAATCACGACTTAATCCTATTAAAAACCCAATTAAATCATTTCAAGGGTGGAGAAATCCGATTTTAGGTTCCTGTTTAGTACAAATGATTTATGACGTAAACCAATCTTGAATTTGTACTTAACACAGAATCATTTTACGTTAAATTTTTGTCTATGATACAATCTAACAACTATATGTGATAAGACCATATTATCTCCCCTAAAACCAATTATAAAATGCTATAAAACCTATACAGATGTCTCGCTTCCCTAACTTCCCAAAATCATGAAAAATTTACGTCTCTTCATGGAATACATTTAAGGATAAATAATTAATGTTTTCTTTTTCCCATGCACAAACTCTTTCATAAATGTCAGAATTAAATATGGGAACCGTTTATAGATCAGTTCATTAATTATGATAATTTGAATTATTATTTATGATAAATAAATAGTAGAAGATGAGTCTATTCTAAAAATAAAATCTAAAAGAAATGTAGATGAGCTTCAGGGGCTGGGAGGGGAAGCGAGGAATCTATCCCTCTATCTCTAGAGGGATAGCTTCTCTTCGTAGGTATGAAACTTCTGCGATATGCAAAATGATGGTGTGTACCTGAAAATTAATGGATAACTTCGGATATGTAAACAAACCTCTTATCGAACTATTGGAATTGTCAACACCTACAACACCCAGCACTCATCCCCCTTAATGAGGAAGGCTTTTTTCTAAGGTATATATACACACACACACACACACACACACACACACACACACGCGCGCGCGATATATATATATATATATTACCAGAGTCCTAACAACAAAACATTTTATCCGCATTAGCACAAAACTTTAATTCAAAATATAAAGTATTTTATAAGCCTCGATGGAATGAAGATGCTAAAAAAAGGAGCCATGAAGGTGTCGTTAACCAGAAGTGTTTTGAAATATGTATTACAAATCTTTAAAAAAACCTACTTAACGAAACCTGCCTCCCACCCCAAAAAATGCCACGTACAAAATCCAGAACAGCAAAACAAATGAGGTAACTCGAGCGAATCGTTAGAGTTACTGTACCTCGAGCAAAAGGGAAAATTATAAAAACGAAGTGTATGACACTTAAGAGCGTAATTAAAATGTTAATTTCACATTTCGTACCGACGTTAATGTTATAAATATCAAATGCAGTTTAGAAAATCTCGTGTAAACATTGAGGAAAGGCATAGATTTGGTGAAGTAGAACAGTTTCAGAATAAATAAAATAAATGAAAAGTAATGAACCATTCAAATGACGAGTTTTAGTCTTTGTGGAACTCGTAAAATAAAATTAATGTTAGTTGGTTGTTCAGTTTAACGTCCTTCAATTGCCTCGAACATCGAGAAGAGAGGACATCTACAGTATAATATATATATATATATATATATATATATGTACATTCAACTGCAAAGAACACGCAGTATAAATAACGTAAAGAACGACGCTTGTATAGGAGATATTCCGCGCAAGACGAGAGAGAGAAAACGGAACAAATGAAAAAATGAAGTAACCACCTGGGAATCGAACCCGGGATCTTCCGATTGCCGGTCAGACGCGATACCATTACACCATGGACTTCACTCTTCCAAATGCCGTAATTCTTCTACATACTCGCAGAAACCAATGCCCCAAGGGGGCACCTCCCGCATGCCGTAACATTATATACATTCAACTGCAAAGAACACGCAGTATAAATAACGTAAAGAACGACGCTTGTATAGAGAGATATTCCGCGCAAGACGAGAGAGAGAAACGGAACAAATGAAAAAATGAAGTAACCACCTGGGAATCGAACCCGGGATCTTCCGATTGCCGGTCAGACGCGATACCATTACACCATGGACTTCACTCTTCCAAATGCCGTAATTCTTCTACATACTCGCAGAAACCAATGCCCCAAGGGGCACCTCCCGCATGCCGTAACATTATATACATTCAACTGCAAAGAACACGCAGTATAAATAACGTAAAGAACGACGCTTGTATAGGAGATATCCGCGCAGACGAGAGAGAGAAAACGGAACAAATGAAAAAATGAAGTAACCACCTGGGAATCGAACCCGGGATCTTCCGATTGCCGGTCAGACGCGATACCATTACACCATGGACTTCACTCTTCCAAATGCCGTAATTCTTCTACATACTCGCAGAAAACAATGCCCCAAGGGGCACCTCCCGCATGCCGTAACATTATATACATTCAACTGCAAAGAACACGCAGTATAAATAACGTAAAGAACGACGCTTGTATAGGAGATATTCCGCGCAAGACGAGAGAGAGAAAACGGAACAAATGAAAAATGAAGTAACCACCTGGGAATCGAACCCGGGATCTTCCGATTGCCGGTCAGACGCGATACCATTACACATGGACTTCACTCTTCCAAATGCCGTAATTCTTCTACATACTCGCAGAAACCAATGCCCCAAGGGGGCACCTCCCGCATGCCGTAACATTATATACATTCAACTGCAAAGAACACGCAGTATAAATAACGTAAAGAACGACGCTTGTATAGGAGATATTCCGCGCAAGACGAGAGAGAGAAACGGAACAAATGAAAAATGAAGTAACCACCTGGGAATCGAACCCGGGATCTTCCGATTGCCGGTCAGACGCGATACCATTACACCATGACTTCACTCTTCCAAAATGCCGTAATTCTTCTACATACTCGCAGAAACCAATGCCCCAAGGGGGCACCTCCCGCATGCCGTAACATTATATACATTCAACTGCAAAGAACACGCAGTATAAATAACGTAAAGAACGACGCTTGTATAGGAGATATTCCG
>JAJOZX010002533.1:605000-642500 GCA_023014485.1 Bathynomus jamesi | reverse complement strand
AAGAAAAAGACTTATACAACCCAAATCAACAGGGCTTCAGGGCGGGAAGATCATGCGTATCACAGCTACTAGACCACCAGGAGAAAATATTGGAAACATTGTGTCGAGGACAAAACATAGATGTATTATAATACGGACTTTGCTAAAGCCTTCGATAAATGTGACCATGGAATCATAGCACACAAACCTAAGAATACAGGAATTACTGGAAAGCTAGGAAGATGGATATTTAATTTCTTGACACAAAGAACACAAAGAGAGGTGGTAAACGGAGTTAAATCGGAAGTCTCAGAAGTCGTGAGCTCTGTCCCACAAGGGACAGCATTAGCTCCCTTGCTGTTCATAATAATGATTGCAGATATTGATGCAGATATTAAGGACAGTATTGTATCATGTTTCGCAGATGACACAAAGATATGCAAGGAAATATTGAACGAAGTAACATAATAAAATTGCAAAACGACATTGAAACATTATTCCAGTGGGCAGAAGACAAAATATGAAGTTCAACGAAGAAAAATTCCAACTTCTAAGATATGGTAATAACAAGGAGCTACAGAAAAAACGGTACAAAACTCTGCAAGCCAAACAGATAATACCAAATCCACAAGTCAGGGATCTTGGAGTAATAATGTCGTCGGATGCAGAATTCAGAGAGCACTATAAAATCAAAATTACGACGGCTAGAAAAATAATGGGAATCATCTGGAGAGCTTCCGCAGCAGAAAAGCAAACATCATGCTCAAATTATGGAAGAGTCTAATCCTACCAATAAATGAGTATTGCTCAGTACTCACAAGCCCATACAGAAAACGAGACATTGCGAACATTGAAGCTATACAAAGGACATAGAGGACATACAAAGGACATACAAAGGACATAGAGGAAACGGAAGGTGAAAACTACTGGTCTCGATTACAATCCTTGACACTCTACTCTCTCGAAAGAAGGTGCGAACGGTACACAATAAATAATTTACATATGGAAAATATTTGAGGGCTCTGTTCCTAACCTTCGAAATGAAATAGAAACAAACTGAAATAAGAGAAGAAGCAGATTTTGTACGGTCCCAGCTGCGTGGAACAAGAGGCCATGAAAACGAGGATGGAAAATACCCTCAGAATATGAGACCCAAAGCTTTTCAATGTCCTACCAAAAGAAGTGAGGAATCTCCAGCACACCGATCTGAATAACTTCAAGAACCAGCTGGACAGATTCCTGTGGAAAGTCCCTGACCAGCCATGCGTGGCTGGCTACGAGGGCAGGAGGAGATCAGACAGCAATTCCCTCCTTCACCAAATCCTACAAATGAGGCGGGATGCTGCAGAGGGGTCGACAATATCCTGTTAAAATACCTTTCGCCTTTAATCAACTCTTGTTAATCAGGTGCTAATTTTTTACTTCTCTGTCCCGTTGCGCATATGTATATATTTCCGTCATCTCGCCTTCTCCCTTCATTCCCTGACGAGGTGTACTTCTGAATACACGAAAACCTTGGAATTATTTTTCTTTTTCCTTGTGGGTTTACATCATTCATTCATTTCACGTGTTTAATTGTGAAATTCATCACACACACACACACACACACACACACACACACACACACACACATATATATATATATATATATATATAGAGTATATCCATTGGTGTTTCTAGCAAAATGTACGGATAGAATGATAGATACAGTTTTGAATAGAATTTAAAGGCTTCACTTATCCATTCAGGGATCGAGCAGCGCGGAACATTGCCAAGTACGAGTATATAGGAGTTAATATAGTATGTATGGTTACTTAATTACACAGACGGAGAGATATATAGATAAATAAATATGGCACCTTAAAACTACAGTACATTAATAAAATGAATTAAGGTAATTGCTTAACAAAAGAAAAATTATAAGTATGTTTATAAAATTGATTACACCAGTTACCCTTTTAAATATTAGAAAACGACTTGCAAATAACATACCACAGTTTTTATATAATACTAGCAAAAGTGGGCCCTACATTTAGCTAGCTAGACTTGCGGTGCTGGGCCTTCGGCCTCAGTGATTGGGAGGCTGCAAGCCCCCCAATTACTGGGGAGTCAATTAGTCAGTCAAAAAATTATAGAAAAGAACGCAGCCATGAAAATCTTAAGCTTCACAAATCTTGTGATGTGAAGCTTAAGATTTTCATTGCTGCGTTCTTTTCTATAGTTTTATTGACCGAATAATTGAATCCTCAGTAATTGGAGGGTCAATTATTCGGTCAATAAAACTATAGAAAAGAATACAGCAACTAAAAATATTAAGCTTCACATCCGAACCCATTGTATCAAGCCATGCAAATCTTAACACACTACAGTAAAAAGTTGAAACAAACCAAAGCGGATTTATTTCTATGTTCAAAATCACTTAATAGTAAATACATGGTGTCTACAGACGGACAGGACTGCCTTTTTTAGTATAGATAATATAATATTGATTTTATACTATCTGATAATTAAATTAATCCATTAGTGCCGAGAGGTCTATCCAGAGACTGAATATAATCGTCTGGCATTAGCCAGAACAAAATCAGTAAAGTGACGCTGGGCACTAATGGGTTAATTACTAATGATTATCGTTATTTAGAAAAATGTAAAACTGGATACCGAATTTAGCCATTTATAATAAAACGGAGTTATAGAAAAATTATATGTAATTAATATAGACATTTTTCAGTATAACCTCATATAAGTAATAATGATTAAGACATGTATGTGCGCCCGTTTATTAAACTCTTCAACATGTCTTTAAAATAGATATAAGTCCTTTGAAGTTAGTTCAAGAAAAAGAGTAACAGAGTCGCTTCACTTCTTTTGACAAAAGCCATTATATAAAAGACTATTTAAAGAAAGAAAATTAACTTAGTTATTTTTAAATTTCTATGTCTTTTGCGTGTTAATGTCCACAAATATTTTGAGGGATTTTCTTCATTAATGTACTAATCCAAATAAGGTTTAATTATAATCAATTTAACTTGATGGCACTTGAGTATAACAGCAAATTAACATATTTTCTCTTGTTATATGATTTCGTATGACCTCTGTAAGCCTCGTAATTATATAGAAAGTTCTCGTAGGAATTTGTCCTATTATCATATATATATATATATATATATATATATATATATATTCAGAATATTATATACACATGCAAGGTAAGTGAGGCTAAACGTTTTAGATTGCAACTCCTCCGAACGGCTCGGAGTTACATAATGCTTTAAAACAGGAATGGCATACAATCTTTCTTACATAAGAGCGAAATGAAAACCAAGGACATAAATATACAATCCAACTTCTATATGGATATTTTATATAGGTTAATGAAGATTTTATAGGTATTTTGTAATTCTTACCTTGTTAACTGCATTCCAGTATGATTTTGATAGTTTTTTCTAACCGGAGTAATAAAGGTTAATGTTATAGAACGGTTGCTATTGATTCATACATTTTATAAATGACTTTCGATATAAAGCGTTTCAATTTATTTTTGGATTACGCCGTATTTATTGAATTAAGAGAAAGTTTTAAATATTAATGTACGATAGTTTGCCATATAATATTATAATATTCCTCTATAATAATTAAAATATTGTTAGTGTGTATAAGTAGTATTGTACGAGTATTATAACGACGTTTGTACTAGTGTGCATTACGTACAGCGTATTTTTCAGCCTTTATAGGTGTACAGTATATGTTATGTAACGTTTTACAGAAGTGGCGGTGGTGTAGTCACTGAAAACGTTCCATAGAAAAATGAAATTTTCAAAAAGAACCTAAAAGTATATATATATATACCAGGTGATTATAAAGTTGGTCCTTTTTATTTTTATAAGTTGACATCGTATGACATTGTAAATTGGTATACACTACCAGTAAATAATGGGAAAGTAAATAAGCCCCCTCCACCCACCCATGGCGTCAAAACACAGAAGAAATAAAACAACGTACAGTAGATAGCTTTGTGTGTTCAACTACATAGGTTAGTCGAATTGCGATGTAATATGACGACAATAAGCCTCTTCAAGTGCAAAGTGTTCATAAAGTCACGCAAGTGACTATGCATGTACACTTCACCACATTCACTTGCGTAACTTTATGAACACCCTGTAATATATTACTTTATATTAAATAATGAAATTATAACTGTAATACAATTAAAAGTGTTACATGTCATCAATCGTCAAAAGAACTTTACTTTGAATTCCATATATATATATATATATAAAGCTTAATATGGAGTGTGGTACTGTATGGAGCAGAAACATAGACACTGAAAACAACTGAAAAGAAACTCCTGGAAAGTTTTGAAATGTGGATTTGGAGAGGAATGCTACAGATAAGCTGGAGGGAACACCAAAGTAATGAGGAAGTACCGCAACAGGTGAGGGAGGAAAGAAGACTCATTAAGGTGATAAGAGAAAGACAGAAGAAATGGATCGGACATGTGTTGAGAGGAGAAGGATTGTTGAAAGAGGTGATAGAGGGTAGATATGAAGGTAGAAGGCCGAGGGGAAGGAAAAGGAAAGCAATGCTGGATGATTTGAAGGCAGGCAGGAGCTACCATGAGATGAAAAGGATAGCTCAGGATAGAACACTTTGCTTTGGCGGGACACATAAGTTGGACCTGCCTGATAGGCAGAACATAATACATGGATGGATTATATATTATATTATATATATATATAATATTCCTTCGCGGTTATTTTCATGATATATATATATATATATAATATATATATATATATTATATATATATATGAATAGAAACGACGTAAATAAGGAGCGTCTCTGCACACGGGAAGAGACATAACGAATAAATGAAAAATGAGGCGAACCGCCCGGGAATCGAACCCAGGGCCTTCCAATTGCCGGTTGGATGCGCTACCATTACACCACGGACCTCGATCAATCATAAATCGAAATTCTCCTACATAGGGCAGAAACCAATGCCCTGAGAGGGCACCCTCGCAAATCGTGAATATGTGCATTTAACTGCAATGACCACGCAGTATATAAATGAATAGAAACGACGTAAATAAGGAGCGTCTCTGCACACGGGGAAGAGAAATAACGAATAAATGAAAAATGAGGCGAACCGCCCGGGAATCGAACCCAGGGCCTTCCAATTGCCGGTTGGATGCGCTACCATTACACCACGGACCTCGATCAATCATAAATCGAAATTCTCCTACATAGGGCAGAAACCAATCCCGGCGGTTCGCCTCATTTTTCATTTATTCGTTATTTCTCTTCCCCGTGTGCAGAGACGCTCCTTATTTACGTCGTTTCTATTCATTTATATACTGCGTGGTCATTGCAGTTAAATGCACATATTCACGATTTGCGAGGGTGCCCTCTCAGGGCATTGGTTTCTGCCCTATGTAGGAGAATTTCGATTTATGATTGATCGAGGTCCGTAGTGTAATGGTAGCGCATCCAACCGGCAATTGGAAGGCCCTGGGTTCGATTCCCGGGCGGTTCGCCTCATTTTTCATTTATTCGTTATTTCTCTTCCCCGTGTGGAGAGACGCTCCTTATTTACGTCGTTTCTATTCATTTATATACTGCGTGGTCATTGCAGTTAAATGCACATATTCACGATTTGCGAGGGTGCCCTCTCAGGGCATTGGTTTCTGCCCTATGTAGGAGAATTTCGATTTATGATTGATCGAGGTCCGTGGTGTAATGGTAGCGCATCCAACCGGCAATTGGAAGGCCCTGGGTTCGATTCCCGGGCGGTTCGCCTCATTTTTCATTTATTCGTTATTTCTCTTCCCCGTGTGCAGAGACGCTCCTTATTTACGTCGTTTCTATTCATTTATATACTGCGTGGTCATTGCAGTTAAATGCACATATTCACGATTTGCGAGGGTGCCCTCTCAGGGCATTGGTTTCTGCCCTATGTAGGAGAATTTCGATTTATGATTGATCGAGGTCCGTGGTGTAATGGTAGCGCATCCAACCGGCAATTGGAAGGCCCTGGGTTCGATTCCCGGGCGGTTCGCCTCATTTTTCATTTATTCGTTATTTCTCTTCCCCGTGTGCAGAGACGCTCCTTATTTACGTCGTTTCTATTCATTTATATACTGCGTGGTCATTGCAGTTAAATGCACATATTCACGATTTGCGAGGGTGCCCTCTCAGGGCATTGGTTTTCTGCCCTATGTAGGAGAATTTCGATTTATGATTGATCGAGGTCCGTGGTGTAATGGTAGCGCATCCAACCGGCAATTGGAAGGCCCTGGGTTCGATTCCCGGGCGGTTCGCCTCATTTTTCATTTATTCGTTATTTCTCTTCCCGTGTGGAGAGACGCTCCTTATTTACGTCGTTTCTATTCATTTATATACTGCGTGGTCATTGCAGTTAAATGCACATATTCACGATTTGCGAGGGTGCCCTCTCAGGGCATTGGTTTCTGCCCTATGTAGGAGAATTTCGATTTATGATTGATCGAGGTCCGTGGTGTAATGGTAGCGCATCCAACCGGCAATTGGAAGGCCCTGGGTTCGATTCCCGGGCGGTTCGCCTCATTTTTCATTTATTCGTTATTTCTCTTCCCCGTGTGCAGAGACGCTCCTTATTTACGTCGTTTCTATTCATTTATATACTGCGTGTCATTGCAGTTAAATGTACATATTCACGATTTGCGAGGGTGCCCTCTCAGGGCATTGGTTTCTGCCCTATGTAGGAGAATTTCGATTTATGATTGATCGAGGTCCGTGGTGTAATGGTAGCGCATCCAACCGGCAATTGGAAGGCCCTGGGTTCGATTCCCGGGCGGTTCGCCTCATTTTTCATTTATTCGTTATTTCTCTTCCCCGTGTGCAGAGACGCTCCTTATTTACGTCGTTTCTATTCATTTATATACTGCGTGGTCATTGCAGTTAAATGCACATATTCACGATTTGCGAGGGTGCCCTTCAGGGCATTGGTTTCTGCCCTATGTAGGAGAATTTCGATTTATGATTGATCGAGGTCCGTGGTGTAATGGTAGCGCATCCAACCGCAATTGGAAGGCCCTGGGTTCGATTCCGGGCGGTTCGCCTCATTTTTCATTTATTCGTTATTTCTCTTCCCCGTGTGCAGAGACGCTCCTTATTTACGTCGTTTCTATTCATTTATATACTGCGTGGTCATTGCAGTTTAAATGCACATATTCACGATTTGCGAGGGTGCCCTCTCAGGGCATTGGTTTCTGCCCTATGTAGGAGAATTTCGATTTATGATTGATCGAGGTCCGTGGTGTAATGGTAGCGCATCCAACCGGCAATTGGAAGGCCCTGGGTTCGATTCCGGGGGGTTCGCCTCATTTTTCATTTATTCGTTATTTCTCTTCCCCGTGTGCAGAGACGCTCCTTATTTACGTCGTTTCTATTCATTTATATACTGCGTGGTCATTGCAGTTAAATGCACATATTCACGATTTGCGAGGGTGCCCTCTCAGGGCATTGGTTTCTGCCCTATGTAGGAGAATTTCGATTTATGATTGATCGAGGTCCGTGGTTGTAATGGTAGCGCATCCAACCGCAATTGGAAGGCCCTGGGTTCGATTCCCGGGCGGTTCGCCTCATTTTTCATTTATTCGTTATTTCTCTTCCCCGTGTGCAGAGACGCTCCTTATTTACGTCGTTTCTATTCATTTATACTGCGTGGTCATTGCAGTTAAATGCACATATTCACGATTTGCGAGGGTGCCCTCTCAGGCATTGGTTTCTGCCCTATGTAGGAGAATTTCGATTTATGATTGATCGAGGTCCGTGGTGTAATGGTAGCGCATCCAACGGCAATTGGAAGGCCCTGGGTTCGATTCCCGGGCGGTTCGCCTCATTTTTCATTTATTCGTTATTTCTCTTCCCCGTGTGCAGAGACGCTCCTTATTTACGTCGTTTCTATTCATTTATATACTGCGTGGTCATTGCAGTTAAATGTACATATTCACGATTTGCGAGGGTGCCCTCTCAAGGCATTGGTTTCTGCCCTATGTAGGAGAATTTCGACTTCTGACTGATCGAGGTCCGTGGTGTAATGGTAGCGCATCCAACCGGCAATTGGAAGGCCCTGGGTTCGATTCCCGGGCGGTTCGCCTCATTTTTCATTTATTCGTTATTTCTCTTCCCCGTGTGCAGAGACGCTCCTTATTTACGTCGTTTCTATTCATTTATATACTGCGTGGTCATTGCAGTTAAATGCACATATTCACGATTTGCGAGGGTGCCCTCTCAGGCATTGGTTTCTGCCCTATGTAGGAGAATTTCGATTTATGATTGATCGAGGTCCGTAGTGTAATGGTAGCGCATCCAACCGGCAATTGGAAGGCCCTGGGTTCGATTCCAGGGCGGTTCGCCTCATTTTTCATTTATTCGTTATTTCTCTTCCCCGTGTGGATAGACGCTCCTTATTTACGTCGTTTCTATTCATTTATATACTGCGTGGTCATTGCAGTTAAATGCACATATTCACGATTTGCGAGGGTGCCCTCTCAGGGCATTGGTTGCCCTATGTAGGAGAATTTCGATTTATGATTGATCGAGGTCCGTGGTGTAATGGTAGCGCATCCAACGGCAATTGGAAGGCCCTGGGTTCGATTCCCGGGCGGTTCGCCTCATTTTTCATTTATTCGTTATTTCTCTTCCCCGTGTGCAGAGACGCTCCTTATTTACGTCGTTTATATTCATTATATACTGCGTGGTCATTGCAGTTAAATGTACATATTCACGATTTGCGAGGGTGCCCTCTCAGGGCATTGGTTTCTGCCTATGTAGGAGAATTTCGATTTATGATTGATCGAGGTCCGTAGTGTAATGGTAGCGCATCCAACCGGCAATTGGAAGGCCCTGGGTTCGATTCCCGGGCGGTTCGCCTCATTTTTCATTTATTCGTTATTTCTCTTCCCCGTGTGCAGAGACGCTCCTTATTTACGTCGTTTCTATTCATTTATATACTGCGTGGTCATTGCAGTTAAATGCACATATTCACGATTTGCGAGGGTGCCCTCTCAGGGCATTGGTTTCTGCCCTATGTAGGAGAATTTCGATTTATGATTGATCGAGGTCCGTGGTGTAATGGTAGCGCATCCAACCGCAATTGGAAGGCCCTGGGTTCGATTCCCGGGCGGTTCGCCTCATTTTTCATTTATTCGTTATTTCTCTTCCCCGTGTGCAGAGACGCTCCTTATTTACGTCGTTTCTATTCATTTATATACTGCGTGGTCATTGCAGTTAAATGCACATATTCACGATTTGCGAGGGTGCCCTCTCAGGGCATTGGTTTCTGCCCTATGTAGGAGAATTTCGATTTATGATTGATCGAGGTCCGTGGTGTAATGGTAGCGCATCCAACCGGCAATTGGAAGGCCCTGGGTTCGATTCCCGGGGGGTTCGCCTCATTTTTCATTTATTCGTTATTTCTCTTTCCCCGTGTGCAGAGACGCTCTTATTTACGTCGTTTCTATTCATTTATATACTGCGTGGTCATTGCAGTTAAATGCACATATTCACGATTTGCGAGGGTGCCCTCTCAGGGCATTGGTTTCTGCCCTATGTAGGAGAATTTCGATTTATGATTGATCGAGGTCCGTGGTGTAATGGTAGCGCATCCAACCGGCAATTGGAAGGCCCTGGGTTCGATTCCCGGGCGGTTCGCCTCATTTTCATTTATTCGTTATTTCTCTTCCCCGTGTGCAGAGACGCTCCTTATTTACGTCGTTTCTATTCATTTATATACTGCGTGGTCATTGCAGTTAAATGCACATATTCACGATTTGCGAGGGTGCCCTCTCAGGGCATTGGTTTCTGCCCTATGTAGGAGAATTTCGATTTATGATTGATCGAGGTCCGTGGTGTAATGGTAGCGCATCCAACCGGCAATTGGAAGGCCCGGGTTCGATTCCCGGGCGGTTCGCCTCATTTTTCATTATTCGTTATTTCTCTTCCCCGTGTGCAGAGACGCTCCTTATTTACGTCGTTTCTATTCATTTATATACTGCGTGGTCATTGCAGTTAAATGTACATATTCACGATTTGCGAGGGTGCCCTCTCAGGGCATTGGTTTCTGCCCTATGTAGGAGAATTTCGATTTATGATTGATCGAGGTCCGTGGTGTAATGGTAGCGCATCCAACCGGCAATTGGAAGGCCTGGGTTCGATTCCCGGGCGGTTCGCCTCATTTTTCATTTATTCGTTATTTCTCTTCCCCGTGTGCAGAGACGCTCCTTATTTACGTCGTTTCTATTCATTTATATACTGCGTGGTCATTGCAGTTAAATGCACATATTCACGATTTGCGAGGGTGCCCTCTCAGGGCATTGGTTTCTGCCCTATGTAGGAGAATTTCGATTTATGATTGATCGAGGACCGTAGTGTAATGGTAGCGCATCCAACCGGCAATTGGAAGGCCCTGGGTTCGATTCACGGGCGGTTCGCCTCATTTTTCATTTATTCGTTATTTCTCTTCCCCGTGTGCAGAGACGCTCCTTATTTACGTCGTTTCTATTCATTTATATATGCGTGGTCATTGCAGTTAAATGCATATATATATACAGTATATATATATATATATGGAGTGTATTGTTTCGAAAAAAAGTTCGCCTAGAAATACACATTTCTAAATAGCATAAAACTATTACTAATTGGTAGATATTCTTTCATTCTTTGAATTTTTTATTCTTTTTTCGTGACGGTAATAAAAGATTTTTAAGAAAAAACTCAGTCGTTACTAATCAGTAATTTTTTATATCATTTAAAATATTAGGTTTCTAGGCGAACTTTTTTCCGAAGTTGTAATTTGGTTTCGATATAACTCGTAAATAAAGGAACGTTTATGCATCAACAATAACGGAAATTCATGAAATACCTATAAAATTTTGACTTTATTTTGACAAGTTTTAACTCATATTAAACTTTTAACTTCATTAAAATTCTGACTTTTATTATTTAAAAAATAAAAAAAATAAAATGAATTTATTAAAATAGAAAGTTAAACATTTAAAGGTATAACGAATTAATTTTTTGAGAAATATAACAATGCATGAATTTATATTAGTTTATATGCGTTACTTATGCAAATAATCGCCTTTCTATGAGTGATAATAATACTAATACAGGTGTTCCATAAGTCCCGTCTCATAGGAAAATTTATTTTAAGTTAAATTTACAAAATTAATATATTAGAACTAAAGCAAATGTTCAATTTGGTGTTTTGTTTTGGGAGCTTTTTTTTTTGTTGCAGTAGAATAACAAGCAATGGCTAATCTGGAAGTAAGTTACACTCGTGAGAAAAAGGCTTCCGGAGGCCTTTTCCTCACGAGTGTAACTCGAGGACAGTCTTTTTATTCCGAGTAGTTATATACAGGGTGGTCCATAAGTCCCAATCAGTTATAATTAAAGGGAAAATCACTGTATATTGGATAAAATTGGTCATAGCATTTGACCGAAACCTTGTAAAGAATTACTAAATTTGTAAGCTATATTGAGGTTTTTATCTCTTAATACCGACAATCTTGAAGGAAGACACACTGGATTTAGCTACGGTGAGTATTTGATTGTAATACATATGAAAGTATTAGAAAAAGTATTTTAATTCATTTGAAGAAAGTTTTTAAAGGAAAATAATACCCGGAAAAATTGATTTTCTTTTCGTATTTGTTCAAAAAAAATTTGGCAATCACTGAAAAAATATATACTTATATATATATATATATATATATTATATATATATATACAGGGTGCGGCATAAGTCGAGAACAATGAAATTACCTTGCGGAAAATAATATTATTTATTACAGAAATTGTTTAGAGTGTCCTCCATCATGTTCAATACATACGTTACATCTTGAACCACTGAATAATAAATAGCACGACACAGTTCTTTGTTATTATTCAACGTCTCGAACTCTTGGTGTATCAAAGTCTTCATGTGATCGAAGTCCCACGGTTTCTGGTCGTAGACTCTATCTTTGCTTATTACCCCACATTGAATAATCACATCACATTGATTATTCAATGTGGGGTACAATCAAAGATAGCGTCTACGGACAGAAACCTCGGAACTTCGATCACATGAAGACTGATACGCCAAGAGTTCGAGACGTTGAATAATAACAAAGAACTGTGTCGTGCTATTGTTGTTCAGTGGTTCAAAGATGTAACGTGTGTATTGAACATGATGAAGGACACTTTGAACAATTTCTGTAATAAATAATAAATATTATTCTTCGCAAGGTGATTTCATTATTCTTGGTAAAGCGACTTATGCCGCACCCTGTATATAAATCTATGAATGGATCCGCATGAATTTTTTTAGGTGAAATAAACATTAAACACCTTCATCAAGGTTCGAACCCATAACCTCTTGAATAGAAGGTGAGAGTAACTTAAGCCTACAAAACATTCCGGCCTTAAAGGGTTAAAACAACCTTCGAAGGAAAGAGAAAAGACAGCTATAAAACTACTTTCGTGTATATTTCAACACCTCAGGAAACAAAAGCTCAAGACAACGTGAAACAACAGAGAGAGAGAGAGAGAGGTATTTAAATATCGAATGAGCTCATTTCTCCACTATGCGGGGGTTAGTGTGCCCCAAGGATCTCACTTGAACTAGAGCAGAAACTCAATTCCACTCGATGGCAACGGCCGGGGGCGAACCAGCGACACACCGCCGAAAGTCTAACACGGTAACCACTGAGCTAGCGGGCTCTCCGGGGAGAAAAGAGAGAGCGAGAGAGAGAGAGAGAGAGAGAGAGAGAGAGAGAGGAACGAGTGTATTACAATCCTTTATCAATTAATCCTCTCCCACCTACTGGCGACGGTGAAGTTATCTATTTTGTACTGTTTCGCAATAGACTGACAAATAATAATATCTATTTTATATAAACCTTGAAGCAGAGATTAAAATTATCGAAATATCTGACAAAGGAACTTTCTAAAATAAATCTATCAATTTAACTTTTGCGTTTTTACAATAATTCTGAAATTGAACTAATTAGAATTTATGATCTAAAAATTATTTTTATTATTAAAACTAGTATTTGATACAGTGCCTGTTCAAGCACGATACCTGTTGCTTTACCTTTTAACCTCAGCTTTTGGTTGTTTGTCCAGAGTATATTAAGTTATAAAGAATACACGGAATGGTATCTTAATAAAATCGTATATTAACAGACACTTACAGACTCATTTTAGAATATCTGTAAAAAATTATTTTGATTTAAGATATAATAATATTAGGTAAAATATTATATAAAAATATTTATAGGAAATACATATTATTTCTCTCTCTTTGGAATTTCACTTTGTTTAAGCTTTTGCTTCCTGATGAGATGTTGAAATATACACGAAAGTATTCGGAGGACAGTCTTTTATTCTTTCTGAGGAGTTATATACAGGGTGACCCATAAGTCCAAATCGGTTATAATTAAAGAAAAAAATCCATCGAGTGGATTTAAAAAAAAATTCTAAACAATTTAATTTTTTTTTGTAAATATTCAGTAAATATTTCTAAACTTATTATAAACTTTTTACTTTGTTTTTTTTTGTATTTTAGTTTTAATTATAACCGATTGGGACTTATGGGCCACCCTGTAAATATATATGTATTTTTTTTTCCTTTTTAATTTGTCATTCTGAGTAGCAAAAATAATTACACTTTACAATATTTTGCCGAAAATATTATAGCTTCGAAATCTATGCAAATTATTAAAGGAATAAAATCTTAGTGTCTTATCTACTGTTTCTGTTGAAACATAGTTATTAATAACTATGTTTCTGTTGAAACATAGTTATTAATACTTAGTTTATCAGATTAGTTACGTAACATAATCAAACTTTCCTTTCCTTGTGTTTTCATCAGCCATTTCTTTTTCCGAAAGAAGTGGCTGATGAAATGGCTGATGTAATGGCTGACGGATTGGCTGGTGAAATGGCTGGTACAATTCCCACAAAAAAATAAGAGAAATAAGATATTTATTACAATATGGTTTAGATTTTAAGATTTTACCATTATTATTATTAAAGACTTTGATTAAGCAAAACACGTGGCAAATGCAATAACGAATGTCAAGAAATACCAATTGAATGCACATTATCATTATCATACAAAATGTACACACTATTAATTATTAATGACATTGTCGTCATCATTTGTGGGAATTGTACATAATCGTTTACTTTAAAATGATGGCTAATTAAAAGTATAATTATGTTATTTAATTAATCTGATAAACTAAGTATTAATAAATAAGTTTTATCAATAATGATTAGGTATGATAATTAAAACCCACTCTAATAGACAGAGTTTATTTCCACAACAGTTTCGATGCCCACTGGCATCCTCCTCGGGTGGATTCGTTTTTCTGTATCCACCCGAAGAGGATGCCAGTGGGCATCGAAACTGTTGTGGAAATAAACTCTGTCTATTAGAGTGGGTTTTAATTATCATATTTTGACCTTCACGTAGAAAAAAGTGAAGTTTTTGCATTTACTGATTAGGTATTTTGATGAATTACAAAAAATGTTGCAATTACTAGTTCCATTAGTTCATCAGAGACAATAGATAAAATACTATAAGAGTTTATTTCTTAAATATTGTGCATATATTCTAAGATATAATATTATTAATAAGAATATTGTAAATGGCAATTATTTTTGGTTATTCAGGATGGCAAATTGTGAAGAAAGGACAGAGAAACGCTTCTCCTCTTTTTTATCAGGAGTATATATAGTATATATATATATATATATATATATATATATATATATATATATTATATATATATATATATATATATATATATATAAAAGAAATAAAAAGACCAGGACGATGGCTCCGAACATTTAATGCAAACGCTTTTACCCAAGTGAGGGTCATTATCTTGAATCGTTTACCAAGAAGTTGAAGAAGGCTAAACTTGATCTTAGCTTCTTTTCGATTTGTAAAGCGTTGCACTGATAATGACCCTCACTTGGGTCGAAACGTTTTGCATTAAATGTTCGGAGCCATCGTCCTCGTCTTTTTATTGCTTATCAAACTTCGGTTCCCCAAGAATGTTTCTGTCGCCAGTGTGTTAAAATTGTAGGTCCCCTCCGCCACCACGGAGGACATTCACAATACACAATTACGAACACAGTTAGATAGACCAGCCATGAGTGGATCCTAGGGTCTTTGTTGGTCTGAAACATTATAACATTATATATATATATATACATATATATATATATATACATACTGGGTGATCCAGATAAATGGGACCCATAAAAAAAGCCAAATATTCTTAATATTTAATTCCTTTCATAAAAACTATATATCATTCGAAAGAGTAGAGTTACAAGTTTATTATGAAATATTTATTTCTTAAAAATGACTCCTTTCAAATGTGCTCCATTAGTTGCCAAGCATTCCAGTGTTCTCGCTTGTAAGTTCTGCATCACTTTTGCAAGAGTGTGCGGTGGTATGGCCTGTATCTCATTTGTGATCTCGGCCTTCAATTCTTGCAAGGTCGTTGGGTTATTTCTGTAGACCCTACTCTTTAAATATCCCCAGAGATAATAATCTAAGGGAGAAAAATCCGGAGACCTTGCGGGCCATTCAACGTCTCCAAACCTTGAGATTAACTCGCCTGGAAACGTTTGACGCAAAACTGCCATGCAGTTCCTCGTGGTATGGCAGGAAGCTCCGTCTTGTTGGAACCAGTGGTTTTCTAGACAAAGATCTCTTAATTTAGGAATAAGGAAATCGGTCAACATTTTTTCGTAACGATCACCATTTACAGTGACCGTGTTTCCGGTGGAATCCTCGAAAAAGTACGGCCCTATGATCTGAGATGCAGTAAGACCACACCAAACAGTTACACGCTGACTATGCAACGGGACTTCGGTAATATTCAATGGATTTTCTGTTGCCCAGAAACGACAATTTTGTTTGTTTACAGTTCCATTCAAGTGAAAATGAGCTTCGTCTGACATAATCAAAGTTGCTAGAAAATTGGTGGTGTCATTTACCTTCTGTTGGACCCATTGACAGAATTGTCGTCTTCGTGCGAAATCTCCATCGTTTAGTTGTTGCACTGTTTGAATTTTATATGGAAAGAGCATTAAATTTTGCTTGAATATACGGTGTGTTGTTGTTCCATATCCAACTCCTAACAGCTGAGAAGCACGTCTGATGCTTATGTTAGGATTATCCTGTACAATTTCATGAGTTCTGTTAATGATCTCGTCTATCCTTGCTGTGCGCACTCTTCCAGTTGGTTTTCTTTTTCCAATGCTGCCAGTTAGGGAAAAATTTCTGACACACCGACGGATTACTTTCTTAGAAGGTGATTTTGACATCTGAAAATTTGTCTTGAAAGATCTTTGAGCTGAAACTACACTTCTTCCATGCTCATAATATTGCTCAGTTATGAAACGCAGCTGTTCCACAGTCCATGCAGTCATCTTGAAGGGTTAGTTTTAACTAACACTTTTATTTTGTTTTGTATCTTAGCTTGTCTTGTATTGTCAAAACCTATACAATCCTGTACAAACTTGTAACTATCCTCTTTCGAATGATGCGTATGATTTTATAAAAGGACTTATACTTTAAGAGTTACAGGGGTTTCTTTTGGGTCCCATTTCTCTGGATCACCCTTTATATATATATATATATATATATATACACAGGGTGGCCCAAAAGTCTGTTGCCCCGAAAAAAATAGTTTAGAATGCGTCGGGGCAACAGACTGTATATATATTTTAGTATTGCAGTTTCCACTGTAATTAAAGACGTAATATGCAGTAAAAATTGTTTGAATAAAGGTAGTGACAGTTATACCATGATAACTGCAAAAATATACAAAACTCAAAAAAGAGAATCTTCTGTAAAGCAACATTTATTCGCAAAAAGTATGATTGAACCATAAAATATTTTCAGTACCTCCATATAATACAGGGTGAGCAAAAAGTCCCTGTGCACCTGCAAGAAGTGTAGTGGTAGTGAACCTGTACCTGCACTGTGTTGGAAGTGGACAGGTACACAGGGACTTTTCGCTCACCCTATACTTTTCGAGAAGATAAGAGTCATTCTGAAGATGTTTGAGCCGAAACGTTTGAAATATTTATTTAATAACCCTTTCATATAATACGTAATGATTAAATGAGTCTTTTACCTAAATTTTTATGTTACTATGCAAAATATGTAGAGGCGTGGCAAAAAGTTTAAAATCACTCGGGCATTTCTGAAATATGCCCCCTTTTTGTGACACTTTTTTTCCATTCAATATCCTTTAAAGTTTGAAAATGACACTTGGTATGAAATGGATACTGACTCACGAATTGCAACACACGTTAAAATACTGGCAAGTCCTCTGTAATTTATTATAGAACTAGTTTTTATCTTCGTAGTGATAAAAACTAAGAGCCAAAGGCTGGAGGTTGATTTGATAAATGTACAATTTAGGCATTATTCTGTATTTCTTTTAAGCATTGGTATAAAATATAAAGTATATATTTTTCATGCTACGTAAAATTTAATGATTATTATATTATCTATTATTTTCATTCGGTTATTAACTCTTTTCAGTCCTAAAAGATGTTTTTAATGATTTTAATGATTATTATATCTATTATTTTCATTCGGTTATTAACTCTTTTCAGTCCTAAAAGAAGTTTTTAATGATTTTAATGATTATTATATTACCTATTATTTTCATTCGGTTATTAACTCTTTTCAGTCCTAAAAGATGTTTTTAATGATTTTAATGATTATTATATTATCTATTATTTTCATTCGGTTATTAACTCTTTTCAGTCCTAACTTCATCCTAAAACCACAACATACAGTATATACTCCTTCTCCGAAAACCAGGGTTGGCAAAAACCCAGCTAAAACCCAAAAACCCAGCAAAAACCCAACTACCCAGCAAAAAACCAGTTGGGTTTTTGCTGGGTTTTTGCCAACCCTGCCGAAAACTGACGATAATGTTTTGAAATGACCCACCTGTAAGCCCAAAATGTTGAACTTTGAACTATCAGTGTCACTTTCAACCACAATCTATATACTTGGTAATCACACGACCACGACTAAATGTTGGGTGACATATCGTGAACACCAAATGTAAAAGATGTTTTTGACGATCAACACACTTTCCTGACACGAATTTTCTCAGACTAAGTCATTTCCATTTTCTTCTTAACCCAAAGCTGAAAAATCCGCAAGTGAAAATCTCAAAATAGGAATTCTCCTGGAATTTTCACTTCGAGCATTCCCACTTGCGGACAGCCGATGGGAATAAGAATGACAGTGAGTGGGAAATAATTTATCAATATACGCCAACAGACACATATGTTGATAGATTGGGTATAGTTTAAGGTGGTAAAATTAAGGCTTTGTGGTTCGGAACCCACGTAAAGTTATAGGTCCCCTCCTCCACCACGGAGGACATGCACAATACACAATTACGAACACAGTTAGGTAGACCAGCCATGAGTGGATCCTAGGGTCTTTGTTGGTCTGAAACATTATAACATTATAACAAGTTGTTTAAAACGTAACTATAGACATTGCTCGTAAAATCAACTATACCCACAACCTTTGTGGGTATTCATTTTATTCTGGCAGGTCTCTGTCAACCGTCTGTTGGTGTTTTTGTAATGAATTTTTTTGTAAAGTTTTTGTACTTACCGAGAGGTTTTCGTAGGAAGTCAAATATTCCTCTTGGTCCAAGTCTTTTAGTATTTTGATCAGTTTCTGTCAATTTACTATTATTATTATTATTATTATTATTAGTATTATTATTAGTAGTATTATTATTATTATTTTCTTCTATTCTCACAAATTCATGTTGTTTATGATCAAAGTCACTTAATATAGCATCACGAATATTTGTAATCACACTTGTTTGTAAATTAGTTTCATTTTGTTTATCAACACTAAGGTCAATTTTTAGATGTCTTTTAATAATAGATTTTGAAGGCATTTTCGCAATTTCTCCTTTTACGGTCTGGTCTTTGTTTAATACCGTCAATGAGTCAAAGTCTTTAAAAGAGGATTCGTCACTGTTAGAGTGCAGATTGTGCAAATATTGCATAAGTGCAAGGATAGCATCGTCAGAGACATCGTACCGATTCGTATCTGTCAAGAGAATAGAAAGTGCACTTAAAATAAAGTTTAATCTAGTTAAATTAATAGTTTAAAAGTGATTATTTTAATTATTTATAATACATAATACATAGTTATATAGAATAAGTTAATAGAGAGTAAAATTGAAATGACTCTGCAAATAATTTGTTTATTTTTTTTTTAATTAATGGAGGACAATCATGTTTAAATATTAGCATTAACAATGTATACGAAATTGGTTCAAAAGGTTTCGAGATTGGACTCATTGTAAATATACGTATTGTTCAGAAACAAATACCAACGTACATACGTACATATGTGTTTTATACCCAATCAAACTTTGGAGAGTTGATATGTCGCACGAAAAAGCCGACAGATACCGACATGTATCAGCTAATATAACATTGTTTGGGCAGTGCAGTACGATGAGTTGTAGTCTGACATATTTCTTCTAAAGATATTTTTTCCTGCCCTATCTGGGCTCAACTCTAGGAAGGTGTACGGTCCTGATGGGGTCCCTCCTATTGTTCTCAAGAACCGTGCTTCTGTGCTAACACCCCCGCCAAGGCAAATTCTTTCGTCTTTGCCCTTTTCCCTGTTATTTTTCCTTTTTCTGGAAGTTCACTCTCATTCAGCCTGTCGCAAAGAGAGGTGACTGCACTCGACCCTCCAACTATCGTCCAATTGCTTTCATTTCTTGACTTTCTAAAGTTTTTTTACTTTATCCTTAACAGGAAGAGTCTCAAACACCCCTCTACTCACAATCTTCTTTCAGATCACCAGTATGGATTCCGCAATGGGCGCTCTACTGGAGATCTCTGATTTTCTGATTCTTGGTCATCCCCTTTTCGGGATTTCCGTGAAACCTTTTCTATTGCGTTAGACATATCAAAAGCTTTTGATAGAGTCTTGCACAAATCCTTAATTTCGAAACTGCCCTCCTTCGGTTTCTATCCTTCTCTCTGTGCCTTCATCTTTGAATTCTTTTCTGGCCGGTCTATAACTGTGGTTGTAAATGGCCGCTGTTCTTCTCCTAAAGCTATTAATAGTGTTGTTCCTCAGGGTTCTGTCCTGTCACCCCTTTTATTTATCAATGATCTCTTAAGCTTCACTTTCTGCCCTATCCATTTCTATGCCGACGATTTCACCCTTCACATCTCCACCCGCTTTCCTGGAAAGATCACATATACTCTATCTCTGAAATAGCTTTTAAGAAGTTAGGTGTGTCGTACAAGCTCCGCAGTTTCTTCATCCCCACTCAGATGCTGTCTATTTACAAGGGTCTTGTCCGCCCCTCGTATGGAGCACGCTTTTCAGGTATTGGGTAGGTCAACCACACAATTCTACTTGACCCTGCCTCTTACTGATTGTCTTCAATCTCTCTCTCTTCGTTGCAATGTTGCCTCACTCTTTCTTTACTATTGTTATTATAACGGACACTACTCTTCTGATCTCTAACTGCATGCTTCCTCCTTTAAGCGAAGGTTGCTGTACCAGACTTCCGACACTTTCTCATCCCTTTTCTGTCCAACTCTCTAACGCAAGGGTTAATCGGTATTCTCAATCTTTCATTTACTCAACCGGTCATCCCTGGAACAACATTCCTTAAGCCATCTTTCCCACTCTCTATGCCCTCCAATCTTTCAAATGCAGTGTCCAGGCATCGCGTAAACTCTAGACCTTGATTTCGGCTCTCTCCTTCTCCTTCTATGAAGGGTTGCATTTTTACGGGTGTTCGCAGCTGGCTCCTCCGTCCTACATAAAAGAAATACAGAGTGAAGGTAATGCAGTTCGAACAGCATGCCAATATAAAATTTTGCCAAATTAGGGTAAACAGCTGCAGAGACTGTTACAATGTTGCAGCATGTATATGGAGAAGCTGCAATGTCTCGGATGAGGATATTTGAATGGCATCGACCATTCAAACAAAGTCGTGTGTTCTTGGAAGATGAGTAGTCTTGTTCAAGAAAACCATCCACATCACGGACACCAGAAGTATTCCAAAAAGTGAGGGAAATGGTGCGTGCAGACTATCGTCAAGGGGTTTCATAAACTTGCAAATGCTGCCAACATCTCTGTTTGGTTATGTCACACTATACTAATTGAGGATCTTAACATACATTATGTGATTGCGAACACATCGTACCAATACTCTTCTCGGATGAACAACACCAGGAACGAGAAATTAATTGTAGAAACTTGATGGTGATAGTAGGTTTTTTTTTTTTACAAGTTTATACCAGAGGAAAGAGCCTTAACCAAAGATCTAGAGAGATTTGCAGAAAGTGACCAAAGCTGTAGACATAAAAAAATTGAACTCTCCAGCACGACAATGCACCCGTTCACCGATCGCTGTTGGTGACGCAATATTTGACTGAGCTTGGCACAACTATTCTACAACATCTATCGTACTCTCCAAGCCTTTTTGTTTACGATGTTTTTCTTTCTTCCAAGATTGAAAAATCACCTAAAGGGACGGCATTTTTCAAACATTGATGATGTTAAAGCAGCTACAATAGAAGCACTAAAGGTTCGAGAGTGACAGAATCAGGGTCCAGTAATGTCTTGAGGAATTTTAGAGACGTTGGCAAAAATGTTTAACGAGCCAGGGACAGTATTTTGAAGAAAATGTGACCTAAAAAGCTATATCACACACTAAATTTGTATAACAGATCAAGTCTCGAAACTTTTTGAACCAACTCTGTGTGTGTATATATTATATATATATATATATACATATATATATTATTAACATATCATACATACATATATAATATATATGATGAATAAAACCACGAAGGAAAGGAAACACAGAATGGTGCTCAAGCGCTTTCGTCTAATGACATCCTCAGGAACACTGAAGTACATAAAGAGTTACAGCCTATATATAGGTTACAGAAAAAAAAAATATATATGTATATATATACAATAAACGGAGAAACAAAATTAAAGGATTGTGGGAGGGGCACACAAATTTATAAGGAAAAACTATCGATTTTTAGCACAAGATTAAATGAATTGTTTCCAACCAATGTTATAGATAAATTTTTTTTTACAAATTTATACTGGAAATTTGCCCGAGTTTTAGCACTCTGCCCTTTTTGTATATAAAAATTGAAAAATAAAAGTTATTAGGGTGGCATACAAGTTTACCAAAGATTTAGCGTTCTACCTTTCTTATCTAAATCTGTTCTGAAGGAATTCAAAACAACAGGATCGAGTTGAGAAAGACCTTTGCTTATGTTGACGTTATTTGTAAGTTGGATAATGGCAGACTCAAGAATATTTCTATTAACAATGTTGCTAGAGTGAAATAAAACTGAAGCATTATTCCAATCAATACAGTGGGATAACTCTGACAAATGGTGGGCTCGGCGGGCTCTATTACTTATAAACTCTCCAAATGGCTTGTCAAAGTCTTGTCCCCCATTCTCGGAACTATCTCTGATTCACATGTAAAAAATTCCATGGATCTTACTGAAAAATTGAATAATGCACGTACTGAAACTAACGATAGATTGATCAGTTTTGACGTTTGTTCATTGTTTACAAAAGTGCCGATTGACGATATGCTTGACTTTCTCTCCCAAGAATTACATAAGTATGACCTGCCACTACCTTCACACATTGTTTTGGAACTTATTAAGCTTTGCATCAAAGACTGTAAATTCACTTTCAATAACGAGTATTATCAACAAGTTTTTGGGATGGCTATGGGCAACCCCTTGTCGCCCCTCCTCTCCAATATTTATATGGAGTTTTTCGAAATTACTTACATTCCGAGAATCCTGGGGGTTGGCATCCCTTGGTTGCGGTACGTCGACGATATTTTGTGTATCTGGCCCATGAATCGTGACCTGGATAACTTCCTCCTTCAGTTAAATGATCAACTCCCTTCCATTAAGTTTACTTTAGAAGTGGAACAAGACAATTCAATCCCATTTTTGGATGTGCGTGTACATAGGGAAAGCCCAGGTTTTAAGTTTAGTATCTATCGGAAAAAAAAAAACAATTTGTCCTACGTACACTTTTACTCGGGACATGGCAACCCCCACTAAGAAGGCCATTTTTTCTTCAATGTTTCTCCGCGCCCTTAGGATCGCCAGTCCGGAATACATCGATGCCGAATTAGAAAAAATCAACGGTATTGGAAGTGATCTGTGTTATCCATCTGCGTTTATGGAATCTTGTCTCAACAAGGCAAAACGAACTTTCTATCGTGTCAATAATAACACTCGTACTTTGTCAAAAAATATTTTAGTACTTCCATTTTTCCCGGGCTTTTTAGGCATTGCTAATGTACTTAAACTTTTGGATATTAATGTAGTATTTTCATATAACAATATTGTGAAAAATATCATAGTAAAAATAGCCCTACCAATAATTCAGGCATTATCTATAAAATTGGTTGTAAACAATGTGATTCCTTTTACATAGGTCAGACGGGAAAGGATTTGCACACACGTATAAAACAGCATCAATATTCCGTTAGAACAGGACAGTTGTCCAGTGCCCTTTTTGTCCATTTGTCAGAGTTATCCCACTGTATTGATTGGAATAATGCTTCAGTTTTATTTCACTCTAGCAACATTGTTAATAGAAATATTCTTGAGTCTGCCATTATCCAACTTACAAATAACTTCAACATAAGCAAAGGTCTTTTTCAACTCGATCCTGTTGTTTTGAATTCCTTCAGAACAGATTTAGATAAGAAAGGTAGAACGCTAAATCTTTGGTAAACTTGTATGCCACCCTAATAACTTTTATTTTTCACGGGAAAGGATTTGCACACACGTATAAAACAGCATCAATATTCCGTTAGAACAGGACAGTTGTCCAGTGCCCTTTTTGTCCATTTGTCAGAGTTATCCCACTCTATTGATTGGAATAATGCTTCAGTTTTATTTCACTCTAGCAACATTGTTAATAGAAATATTCTTGAGTCTGCCATTATCCAACTTACAAATAACTTCAACATAAGCAAAGGTCTTTTTCAACTCGATCCTGTTGTTTTGAATTCCTTCAGAACAGATTTAGATAAGAAAGGTAGAACGCTAAATCTTTGGTAAACTTGTATGCCACCCTAATAACTTTTATTTTTCAATTTTTATATACAAAAAGGGCAGAGTGCTAAACTCGGGCAGATTTCCAGTATAAATTTGTATATATTTTTTTTTAATCTATAACATTGGTTGGAAACAATTCATTTAATCTTGTGCTAAAAATCGATAGTTTTTTTCCTTATAAATTTGTGTGCCCCTCCCACAATCCTTTAATTTTGTTTCTCCGTTTATTGTATATATATACACATATATATATATTTTTTTTTCTGTAACCTATATATAGGCTGTAACTCTTTATGTACCTCAGTGTTCCTGAGGATGTCATTAGACGAAAGCGCTTGAGCACCATTCTGTGTTTCCTTTCCTTCGTGGTTTTATTCATCATAAATATTTTTCACGTGTTACTTTCGTGAAATAATTTTCATATATATATATATATATATATATATATATATATATATTATTATTAGCAATCCTTCTTTTGTACATACATGCAATGAATAAATATAAGTACTTGTGTTAAGTACTCGCAAAGAGGACTATACTACACACACACAAGAAAAATTCTAACTTTTTTGCATTGTAATAGAACATTTTTTATCCTCATATTGGTTCAAAATTCTATAAACAAAAAGCAAAACCAAAATATAACAGTATTTAAATTATTCTGGGGTTATTTCTTCAATTTATATATTATAAAAATAAAGTTATGTTGTTATATTAAACTCAGAGAATGATTTGAAAATTTAAGTGTATTCTTTGTCTACTTATATACGGTGTATAATTTTCCTCTGTCAACTTGTTAAATCGTTATAAATAAATGAGTGATATCACATTTAACAAAGAATAAGCGATTGCAAATCGTTTGTAGCTTTAGGATATAGCATAACTATATTAAGTTAAAATGAGGAGAGATTTGGTATCATATTTCTACTTAAGAAATATGGGTCTTTTCCGTTCTATGGCCACCACCTAAATTTAATATGCGTTTGAATGTTCATTAATTGAGTAACTATGAGTAAAATTCAGTATGTTTTAAGTTGAAGAAAATCATTTTTATAAAGAAAATTAAACAATTTTGTCATTTAATCAGTCTTATTTTTATGGAAATTGGAAATGTCACGTATTATTCCAATGAATAAGTCTTTCCCTTTGTGTCTTTACCTCCACATTGGTTAGGGTTAAGTTAAGTTAGTTAGGGTTAGGTTAAGTTAGGTTAGTTAGGGTTAGGTTGAGTTAGGTTAGTTAAGGTTAGGTTAAGTTAGGTTAGGTTAGGGTTAGGTTAAGTTAGTTAGGGTTAGGTTGAGTTAGGTTAGTTAAGGTTAGGTTAAGTTAGGTTAGGTTAAGTTAGGTTAGTTAGGGTTAGGTTAGGTTAGGTTAGTTGATAATGTAATGTCAGCTAACCTCTGTGAAGTAACATTCAAAATCCACTGTTATGTTGTGGTTCATTTCAACATCTTTTTGACCAAATCTTAATAAATAAACCTTTCTTCAAGTTAAAAGGTAGATTATGTAATGAATAATAATAAAAAAGTTAAAAAAGTAGAATAATGTAGACTTTATTTGATTTTAGTGGTGACCACAGAATTGAAAAGATCCGAAAATATTTTAAATATGACTTAAATCCATTTTTGTGGAATTTTTAGAGCAGTTGTAACTCAAAATATTGCTGAATTATGTTGATTATTTGATTATTTGATTTTAATGGTGACCACAGAACTGAAAAGATCCGAAAATATTTTAAATATGACTTAAATCCATTTTTGTGAAATTTTTAGAGCAGTTGTAACTCAAAATATTGCTGAATTATCGGTGATGTATCATAAATACTGTATAAGATCAATTTATTATTTTTTTTTGTATTTTTTTCACATTTTCCACAATTGTAGTATCCCATTAAAAATCTTTTTCGTTTTTTTTTAAAACATTATACATTCATAGAAAATAGAATATATGGGTAACTATATGAATTTATTCTCACCGTTTTCTTTATTTTTCTTGTTCTCAATACAAAATATGATTTCGCAAATATGCATGCATTATAACCAAAATTACAAACGAGGGTCAATTAAAATTTAAGTAAAACTGCATCAGAAATTATTTATGAAGTGGACGAACAGTTTATGGAATATGTATTATTATTATTATTATTATTATTATTATTATTAAATCCATGGAAATCAAAGTGTATTGAATTGTCCTATACCTCTTAATATTTCAGTTATTTTCATATATCTCTTTGAAAAAATAATTTCCTTCAGATTTTTTGTCGCTATTGTGATAAGACAAAATTCCTATTCTTATCGAAAGTCCTTCAAAAACTAAAAGAGAAAAAAAATCACAAAAGTTTAAAAATGAAATAAGCAGAGGAAAATAACCCCTGAAATTATTGGAAATGTGAACTGTATTTATCAAATAATTTTACAATTTTACCTGGAACTGCAGAGCGTGCAACATCGTATACTTCCGCAGAGCTTCCATCTACGACTCTCCAGTAAGCCTGTTCGAGAACTGAGGGGTCTCGAAATCTACTATCAGTTCCTCTGTAAACACTCGAATTGTTCCTATCGAAGACGTCATCGAAATGGGAAAGATATCTCGAGTTCCAACTACGAGAGGGCGTCTGAATCGCATTTACGGTAGGTAACAGTAAGCAAGTTGCGAGCACTATTAAATTCGTGCAAGTAAATACACATAAGATTCTACAGTTAGTAAATAAGTCACTTTTAGTAATTTTCTCCACTGTTTTATGTTGTTTATCATCTTCTGAATGATACTCGGAGAAAAGTTTTGAGGAATTTATATTTACTGTATATGTAGATATTAATGAACTAAGACATGATCGTTTATTGACACTAGTTTGTTTATAACTGAGGTTGGAGGTTTTAGATAAAGAATTAATGTTCTTTGCATATTTGTTCTTCGTATCAAAGTCACTTTGCTTACTACCAACCATATTTTATTTATATTCTGAGGTAATTAGGAGATGAACTGGTTTCTTGTTTCATGAGCACGTTAATCTTCTTATATAGGCTTACGGTAACTAAACTGTTTTAATCGTATGCAGTTCAAGTCCTTTGAGAGTTTCTGTAATAGGAAAGAATACGTTAGAAAATTATTGAAATTTATTATATATATGTCAATATTAAAACAAAATATTGTCTCTTCACTCTCTTTGCTCTGTATTCAGTTATTTATTCACAAAACTATCTGTCTACATAATTATTATCTATTTGCATCTATTTTGTATTTGTATTTATATTATTATCTATTTGTATCTATTTTGTATTTATATTTATATTATTATCTATTTGTATCTATTTTGTATTTGTATTTATATTATTATCTATTTGTATCTATTTTGTATTTGTATTTATATTATTATCTATTTGTATCTATTTTGTATTTGTATTTATATTATTATCTATTTGTATCTATTTTGTATTTGTATTTATATTATTATCTATTTGTATCTATTTTGTATTTGTATTATATTATTATCTATTTTATCTATTTTGTATTTGTATTTATATTATTATCTATTTGTATCTATTTTGTATTTGTATTTATATTATTATCTATTTGTATCTACTCGTATCGTCACAAATTTAGTTCGATCACTTTATCATTCCATCCTCTCTCATTTTTCTCTGTCTATCCACATATGTGTCACCAGTGAAGGAGAGAAAAGCAATGTTGAACAGTAAAATTCACTTCCCTTTATTCCCCTCGACGACAAATGGAGATCAACCACTTAAAATTTTAATGAATAATTGATATAAACCACGGATAATCGTGCATTCACTTAAATACTCCATACACATCACACTTTATTTAAGACTTTAACTTCAAACTTTCTTTCATAGAATTGTTAGTGAACTTATGTACCTTGCAAAAATAAATTACTTGATTTAATGCGTGTGCTGTGTTATTTAATAAATACAACCCAATAAACTCTTTCTTTTAAATTAGGGGTTGGCAACATATGGTCCGCGAAGATATTTCATCCGGCCAAATAAAAAGTTTTGCCGCAAGAATTAGAAGAGTTTTTGGGAGCACTTACATCTGCGGACAGGCCTTCTCAAAAATGAAGATAATAGAGTCTAAGTTCAGACCAAAACTGACTGATAGTCATTTGCATCAAGGTATAAGGGTATCTGTAACTAACATGAATGTTGACGTTAACACACTTGCGAAGAAGCTGCAACTTCAGTGCTTACATTGACTAGCGAAAATCAAGCTAACTATCTAGTATTTTGTTAAGTGTCACTTGCCCTCATGTGAACATAAATTAAAATAGAAATATAAGTATGTATCAGTTGCTTTGTGGTTGTGTGTGTAATAAAATACCACAATTTTATTTTATACAGCCTTCTCCGCCTGAGAGATCAATATTATCACTATTTTATACACTCCGGCCAGCTAATTAAAGATAAAATTGCGTACTACTTGCGAGAAATGGAGGTTATATAACTCAATTTGTCATGGATTAAGAGCGGAAGTTATTATTAATCACAACTATTAGATCACAAAACGAGAATTCTATCATAGAAGCTTTGAACTAAAAGAAAGACATTGATATAACAACCTTTTAAAATGTGATTCCAGAATACGTAAACGTTTGCAAACTTCATAAAATAACAAAAATATGAAGATAATGCTCAGATTTTGAAAAAGGTTTGCCATTACAAATAATTGACCACTATACTGTTCTCGCAAAACCGTATAGAAAAGGAGATATTGCAGATACTGAAGCTGCACAAAGAAATTTCACATCTACAATAACAAACACCGGATGAAAATTACTAGACAAGACTAACGTCTCTGAAACTGACAAGACATCGTGAATGATGTATGATAGTATACACATAGAAAAAAAATAAAAATCAATACCTAACTGCCAAAACGGGAAAACAGCGTCCTATAATGTCAAGACAGCAAGATATAGCACCATTCCCACATAGAGTACAGCAGAATAGCAAGTTCAGTACAACGATAAAAAAAAATTCTCATCACACGAGGCTCAAAACTATTGAATATCCAATGACGGAAATAAGTAGGCAATTTACAAAATATTTAATTAATAACATTTAAAAAAAGCCAATTCTTAAATTCTTAATGCAAGTTCCTGACCAGCCATGCGTGGCATTCTATTAGGGTAGGATAAGAGCAGAAAATAATTCTCTCCTTTATCAAATACCACAGACAAAAATAAATATATATAGAGTATATATATATATATATATATATATAATATATATATATAATATATATATATATTATATATATATATATATATATGCCTATCACAACTAATAGAGCACTACAACAATATCCTAGATGCATTGGAAGGCAATGACAACTACGATGTTATATACACAGATTTTGCTAAAGCTTTCGATAAATGTGACCATGGTATAATAGGACATAAAATTAAAGACATGGGAATAACAGGCAAAGTGGGAAAATGGATCTACAACTTCCTTAGTGATCGTCTGCAGGTCGTCAAAATTCAAGGTATATCATCATCAGAATCGGAAGTACGCAGCTCAGTACCACAAGGGACAGTACTGGCCCCACTCCTGTTCATTATCATGCTAACAGACATAGACAGCGGAGTAAACAGCAATAGTATAGTAACATCCTTTGCAGACGATACAAAGATCAGCAGAAAAATCAGCGATGTACATGACGTGGAGGCCTTGCAGAGGGACACGAACAAAATATACAAATGGTCAGAAGACAACAACATGTCATTCAACGCCGAGAAATTTCAGCTCTTGAGATATGGTAGAAAAGAAGAACTTAAACAGACTGCATATTATGCTCCAGATAGACAGGAAATTCAGAGAAGCATGAAAGCGATTGATCTCGGGATAATAATGACAGATGATGCGAAATTCGAAACACAAAATCAGATAGCGATAAATAAAGCAGAAAGAGTCGCCGGACAGGTTCTAAGAACGTTCAAGAGAAGGGACAGGACAGTAATGATTCCCCTGCTAAAAACACTGATTATACCAAACTTGAATACTGCTCAGTTTTGACGTCCCCATATAAAAAGGAAGAAACTAATAAACTAGAAGAAACGCAAAGGCATTTCACAGCCAAGATTGATGGCTGCAAAGAACTCAACTACTGGGAAAGACTACGTAAACTAAATCTGTACTCACTGGAAAGAAGAAGAGAGAGGTACATCATAATCTACATATGGAAAATGATCAAAAAACTGGTACCAAACCTAAAACTAAACCCAATTACCATTCAAACAACACTGGAAAATAGGAAAGGCAGAATGTGTAGTGTTCCCAAATTAAAAGCACGACAAGGGACCTCCTCAACCCTGAAGGAAAATAGCTTGGTTGTCAGGGGGCCAAGACTTTTCAACCAGCTTCCTAAGGACCTCAGAAACGTAACGGGGGTCAAAGTTGAAGTCTTCAAGAAAAGACTGGATGCCTGGCTCAGGACAGTACCAGATGAGCCGGGCGTGCCTGGCTATGTACGGTGGAGAGCGCAAGAAAGTAACTCGCTCCTCCACCAGGCCAGACCTAGAGGCGGGGCCACCAGCTTGACCTCCGTGTGAAGAGAGACCAACACACGAAACAACATAAGGTTCATAAGGTAAGGTATATATAGATAGATAGTTAACTCTTCATACTTCCACTTAAACTATGAATACATCGATGATTTTATATATATATATATTAGTGGTGCACCGATTAATCGGTATCGGCACCTTGCATGCCGATTAATCGGCAATGCAAGGTATTTTCATAATATCGGCATGCCAGGTGCCGATACCGATTAATCGGTGCACCACTAATATATGTACAGTTTAAATGTATTTGTTACTTTACTGCACAGTAATTATCTCAATATAGAGTAACTAAACTGAAGTACAGTTAAATTAAATGAAAATTATTTAACTTCTTTTCAAAGGTTTATTTAATAAACTATAAAGTAAATTTCACAATATAAATTTCTATATAAAATATGCTAAATGCATTTGGGAATCCCTTTCTTCAGTGTTATCTCCCTTTTAGTCATATACTATTAGAATAATTACCAGTATGTACATATATATATATAATATATATTCTCTTAACGTATTGCATATGAATTTTTAGAAAGTATTTGTGTGTTTTACGAGACCATATTAGATTTAATTTGTTTATATTATAATGTTTTTAGATATATATGGATGCATAATATATATATATATATATACTGTATATATATATATATATAATTATATATACACATATATATATATGAATAGAAACGACATAAGTGTTAAGGAACGTTTCTGCACACGAGGAGGAGAGATAACGAATAATGAAAAATGAGGCGAACCGCCCAGGAATCGAACCCAGGGCCTTCCAATTGCCGGTCGGACGCTCTACCATTATGCTACGGACCTCACTCAATCACAAATCGAAATTCTCCCACATAGGGCAGAAACCAATGCCCTGAGAGGGCACCCTCGCAAATCGTCATTGCAGTTATATGCGCATATTCACGATTTGCGAGGGTGCCCTCTCAGGGCATTGGTATTGCATATGAATTTTTAGAAAGTATTTGTGTGTTTTACGAGACCATATTAGATTAATTTGTTTATATTATAATGTTTTTAGATATATATGGATGCATAATATATATATATATATATATATATATATATATATATATATAATTATATATACATATATATATATGAATAGAAACGACATAAGTGTTAAGGAACGTTTCTGCACACGAGGAGGAGAGATAACGAATAATGAAAAATGAGGCGAACCGCCCAGGAATCGAACCCAGGGCCTTCCAATTGCCGGTCGGACGCTCTACCATTATGCTACGGACCTCACTCAATCACAAATCGAAATTCTCCCACATAGGGCAAACCAATGCCCTGAGAGGGCACCCTCGCAAATCGTCATTGCAGTTATATGCGCATATTCACGATTTGCGAGGGTGCCCTCTCAGGGCATTGGTTTCTGCCCTATGTGGGAGAATTTCGATTTGTGATTGAGTGAGGTCCGTAGCATAATGGTAGAGCGTCCGACCGGCAATTGGAAGGCCCTGGGTTCGATTCCTGGGCGGTTCGCCTCATTTTTCATTATTCGTTATCTCTCCTCCTCGTGTGCAGAAACGTTCCTTAACACTTATGTCGTTTCTATTCATTTATATACTGCGCGGTCATTGCAGTTATATGCATATATATATATATATGCACATTTTAACTGCAAACGACACACAGCACGACACACAGTATATATAATGCAAAGAACGACGCTTTTTAGAAGAGTGTCCGCACAAGAGGAGAGGAGAGAAAACGAGCAATGAAAAATGAGGCATCTCCCAGGAATTGAACCGGGGATCATTCCATGGCCGGTCAGATATGTTAACAATTACACCAAAGGGCCCACACGATTCAAAGCTCGTAATTTCACCACGTACCACGAGCGGAATCAAATGCCTTTTGAGGGGCACCTTCTCATGCCGTGTATTATATATATATATACATTTTAACTGCAAACGACACACAGTGTGTATATAATGTAAATCACGACGCTTTTTAGAAGAGTGTCCGCACAAGAGGAGAGGAGAGAAAACGAGCACTGAAAAAATGAGGCACCCCCCAGGAATCGAACCGGGGATCATCCGATTGCCGGTCAGATATGCTAACCATTACACTGGGTTCGATTCCTGGGAAGTGCCTCATTTTTCATTGCTCGTTTTCTCTCCTCTCCTCATGTACGGACACTCTTCTAAAAAGCGTCGTTCTTTGTATTTTATATATACACACACACACACACACACACACACACACACACACACATATATATATATATATAATATATCGAAGACCTAAAATCCATGGAATATTATAGTTTTATTATACCCCAAATGGACAGGAATCAGAGAAATTCTAGAGCAAAAGATTTAGAGGTTGTAATGACTGATGATGCGAAATTTGAAACACAAAATAAGATAACAGTAACCAGAGCAAAGGGAATAACGGGACAGATATTGAGAACCTTTAAACGAAGGGATAGGAATGTAATGATTCCTCTACTGAAAACCCTGATCATACCCAAATTGGAATACTGCTCGGTCCTAACATCTCCATATAAAAACGAAGACATTGGACAGCTGGAAGTGATTCAGAGAAGTTTCACAGTCAAGATCAATGGGTGCAAAGAATTAAATTACTGGGAAAGGTTACGCGAACTAGACCTATATTTACTGGAAAGGAGAAGAGAGAGATACACTATTCTTTACACTTGGAAAATAATGGAGAAACTAGTCTCTAATCTTGCTCTGAACCCTATAACTCCCCAAACAACGGTGGAAAGTAGAAAAAGTAGACTGTGTCGTATTCCCAAATTAAAGGCGAGACAGGGAATATCCTTAACCCTGAAAAAAAATAGTTTTGTTGTGAGAGGACCAAAACTGTTTAATCAGCTGCCCAAAGACCTAAGAAACACGAAGGGCGTTGCAGTGGACATCTTCAAAAGAAGATAAGGCGCCTGGCTTGACCTTCGCGAAATGAGAAATCATCGCGCGAGAACTGCTTGACCGAATTAAACTCTTTTACGGTATTTAAAGCAGAAAGAGACTACGAGAAGAGAATGAAAGAGGAAAGTGGAAACAAAGAACAGTGGAAAACGGAAGAAACGGAGAAAGGCGAAATAGAAAGAATTCAAATACCGTCACAAAATGAGGCCGAAAACACACAGGCGACAAAGAGTGTAAAGACAACACACAGCATAAGGGCAACGAAGGACACAAACACAACTAGCACAAATAGCACAAATAGGACAAGACAAGAGGGCAGTCAAGTAAACGAAGTAAAACTGTCCCCCAATAAGGAGCAAAAAACAAAAGCCAAGAGTAAATATGGGGAAGGAATTATATGCAGGTATTATATAAAAGAAAATTGCAGATTTAAAAGAGGACAATGTATATATGAACATCCCCCAATATGCAATTTCTTCTATAATAATGGTCGTTGTAAATTTGGAGACGGATGTAAATTCTACCACCCGGACATTTGCAGAACTTACGCAAAATACGGAACCTGCAAATTCGGGAATAAATGCTACTATCAACATCTCCCGACGGACTCAACGAACAAAGGAAAAAGTTTAAATGACAATAGGAAAAAAATAACAATAGGAACAACAATAGGAACACAATAAGCGAACAAGAAAATTTTTTCAACATCTCAGACACCTTACGAATGCTAAATGTCATCCACATGCAGTTGACACAGCTGGAAACCCCCGAGCCAAATCGCTACCGGGCAAGAAGCTACCAATACAAGTAGGAGGAAACGGATCTCTTTCGGAGGATCATAGAGCAACGAATCAAGCGATATCGAAGGAAAACGAACTTGAAATGCACAAGGGGCAACGAAAAACAGAGAACATAAAAATTGTCCTGGCTAATATTCAAGGAATAAGACCAAACCAATCACTCAATAAGGTTTCGTACCTGAAAGGATTTATGGACGAAACAAGGGCGGACATCGCATGCCTCACAGAAACTCATCTTAAAGATTGCCAAGGAAATTGTGAAAACTGCGAACATTGTATTGATAAGAAAGAGATAAATATAGAGGGCTTCAACTTACTAAGAGCGGATAGAACGACGAGACGGAAAGGTGGCTGTGCTATATATGTACAGGAAGGTCATATGACAGAGACGATAATAAGTAAATCAAACAGCTATGTGGAACTCCTAGCAGTGAAAATAGAAAAACTAAACTTGATAGTAATAGTCATCTATAGACCTCCAAGCACCCCAACCGAAAAATTCTCGGAGGCCATTGATGACATTAGAAAGCTAATAAAGGCCATAAACCCTCCATCCCCCAATATAATGATCTGCGGAGACTTTAACTTCCCATTTATAAAATACAAAAAGGTGAATAGGAATATATATATTCACCAGGACAAGGGGGGCACAAGAGAAGATCAGGAACAAGCAAAAATGTTGATGGCTCTCACAAACGAGTTTATGCTGACACAGGAGATAACAGAAAATACCAGAAAAAATAACTGCCTGGATCTGGTATTCACGAATAACACGAACTTGATTGCTGATATAAAAATAACCCCAACCATTATCTCAGACCACAACTTAATCGAGATATCAACAAATATGATGGCAGCATTAGAAGACAATACACATATTGTGGAAAGAAGTAAATTCGGGGCCTTTAACTTAAACTCGAAGACTATAAATTGGGAAGCAATCAGATCGCACATGGCCCAAATAGAATGGAGAACAATTTTCGAGAATAAAACAACGGAAGAAATGCTAACAACTTTGGAGGAAAAAACGCTGAGAATTTTAGAAAAATATGCTCCGAAATCACAGCCAAAAGGAAAGAGGAGCTGGCTAGAAAGGCAAAAGAGAAGACTATTCCGCAAAAGAAAGAGAGTGGAGGCGAAGTTAGGAAACTGCGGAGATAATGGCAGGAAAATAATAAAAGAAAAACTGGAGGGTATCGATAGGGAAATACAAGCCCTGATTAAGGACCATACAGAGAGGGAAGAGGAAAAGGCGGTAGAAGCAATAAAGGAAAATCCAAAATACTTCTATAGCTATGCAAAAAGGAAAACAAAAACGCGCGCCGCTATTGGGCCCTTAAGGACGGGAAATAATGAACTAACCGACGATCCAAAAGAAATATCTGATACATTGAGAGCTCAATATGAATCAGTTTTCAGTACCCCAAAAAGTGACAAAGCGATACCTGACATAAATGCATTCTTTGAAGAGGAATTGCAAGGAGAGTATATAACAGACTTTGAGTTTACACCAGAAGATGTAGCGAGAGCTATAGAACAAATGAAACTACATTCAGCTGCAGGTCCGGACAATTGGAACGCATTATTGATTAAAAACTGTAAAAATGAAATAGCTACACCTTTATACTGGATATGGAGAAGATCCCTAGACACTGGGGAAATACCGAGCATCTTGAAAAGAGCAAACATTGTCCCTATATATAAAGGAGGGGACAGATCTCAAGCAAAGAACTATAGACCAGTGTCATTGACGTCCCACCTCACCAAAGTATTTGAAAGAATAGTTAGAGAGAAAATTTATGATTTCCTGGAGACACGGGAAAGATTCAACGAAAATCAGCATGGATTCCGATCAGGTAGATCATGCCTATCACAACTAATAGAGCACTACAACAATATCCTAGATGCATTGGAAGGCAATGACAACTACGATGTTATATACACAGATTTTGCTAAAGCTTTCGATAAATGTGACCATGGTATAATAGGACATAAAATTAAAGACATGGGAATAACAGGCAAAGTGGGAAAATGGATCTACAACTTCCTTAGTGATCGTCTGCAGGTCGTCAAAATTCAAGGTATATCATCATCAGAATCGGAAGTACGCAGCTCAGTACCACAAGGGACAGTACTGGCCCCACTCCTGTTCATTATCATGCTAACAGACATAGACAGCGGAGTAAACAGCAATAGTATAGTAACATCCTTTGCAGACGATACAAAGATCAGCAGAAAAATCAGCGATGTACATGACGTGGAGGCCTTGCAGAGGGACACGAACAAAATATACAAATGGTCAGAAGACAACAACATGTCATTCAACGCCGAGAAATTTCAGCTCTTGAGATATGGTAGAAAAGAAGAACTTAAACAGACTGCATATTATGCTCCAGATAGACAGGAAATTCAGAGAAGCATGAAAGCGATTGATCTCGGGATAATAATGACAGATGATGCGAAATTCGAAACACAAAATCAGATAGCGATAAATAAAGCAAAAAGAGTCGCCGGACAGGTTCTAAGAACGTTCAAGAGAAGGGACAGGACAGTAATGATTCCCCTGCTAAAAACACTGATTATACCAAAACTTGAATACTGCTCAGTTTTGACGTCCCCATATAAAAAGGAAGAAACTAATAAACTAGAAGAAACGCAAAGGCATTTCACAGCCAAGATTGATGGCTGCAAAGAACTCAACTACTGGGAAAGACTACGTAAACTAAATCTGTACTCACTGGAAAGAAGAAGAGAGAGGTACATCATAATCTACATATGGAAAATGATCGAAAAACTGGTACCAAACCTAAAACTAAACCCAATTACCATTCAAACAACACTGGAAAATAGGAAAGGCAGAATGTGTAGTGTTCCCAAATTAAAAGCACGACAAGGGACCTCCTCAACCCTGAAGGAAAATAGCTTGGTTGTCAGGGGGCCAAGACTTTTCAACCAGCTTCCTAAGGACCTCAGAAACGTAACGGGGGTCAAAGTTGAA
>JAJOZX010002533.1:595000-600000 GCA_023014485.1 Bathynomus jamesi | reverse complement strand
ATGATGCTTCCGTGTTCGCATTTTGAAGAGAATGAAAATGTAATTTTGAAGCTTGTCTTTTTAAAACTGTTAATGCAGTTAATTTTTGTATTAATGATAATAATGATAAGGATAATGATAAGCCTTATTAGCAAGAGACAAATCCCATAAATTAATAATGAACTTTACAGTTGTCTCTTCAATGAACAATACCGGCATTACGACATCTGATCGATTTGACATTCTATCGACATGTTATTATTAGGTTAGATTAAGTAAGGTTAGGTTAGATTAGGTTTGGTTAAGATAGGTTAGGTTACGTTAGATTAGGTTAAGTTAAGTTAGTTTTTTTTAGAATGTCGATGTTTTGGTCTTGTCAACGAAATAGGTATAGGTCCAACAATACGTTATCTGAAGCTACTGAGGCACAGTTTCAGAAAAAAGTTCGCCCACAAATATGAAAATTCTAAAAAACAAAAAATTACTCATTGGTACTATTCAGTTTTGCTTTGAATATTTTAGTACTGTTGGTGACAGTAATAAAAATTCAAAAGCCAAATACAGTCATTAGTATTTATGGCAGTTTTTTCGAAATTTTTGTTTTGAGTCGAACTTTTTTCAAAAACTTGCACTTAATGATGAGTGTCAGTGCGGCGCCAGATGCTTAAAATGTATTATATTTTATAGCATAAGCTTAATATATTTCTAAATAAAAAATATTTTATATTTTATAAACTTTACTAATAGCTATATTCAATAGATTAATATCTACACCCAAACAGCATAGAGGATGAACAGAAGCCAGCGTTCGTAACTTAGTGAGTAAAACAGTTTCCCTAAAGGTGAATGTGAAGACACTGATATCGGGAGTTCGAATCTTGATGATATTGTTAATAATTATATGCAGTAGAAGTTAGAGCTGTATTGGGTGCCCTGAGCACTTTGCCAGTTGTTTCTGGATCGCCTGACTGATAAATATGATAGAATATAAGGTCATTTTTTAGAATTGCAAATGGAGTGGATCGGAAATAATTTTAACCCTCAGCTACTATCGTTGGGTCACTTCTGACCCTGAGTACATTTGTTTATTTTATCATGAGAAATAATGATAGTAGTTAAGGGTTAAGTTAATCTAACCTAACCAGAGTTACTTTACTTTTAACTTAATGTGGATACTAAATTTGGTGGAGATTATCCTAGCCGTTTAGGCGTGTATAAACGAATAAAGAGAATCATCAGACAGACAAACATCATCCCATACATATACAGGGCGTCCCAAAAAAATGTATACACACTTTAAATACTTATAAAGGCAGTGTTATTAAAATACATTTCATTTTCAAAATGTAATAGAATCTACAGACATTATTTAATTGTTTTGTCAACGCCTGTGTTTCAAACTGACGTCCGTTCTGGTCCAGGCACTGCTGATAACGCGAAGCAATGGGATCGCAAACATCACGAAACATTTCGTTTGGTATTTGTGTGCATTCTCGTTCAATGGCTGCTCTCAATTCAGCGACTGTTGCAGGTTTTATAGCGTAGACTTTGTCTTTTAAGTATCCCCATAAAAAAGTCTAGTGGTGTGAGGTCTGGTGAACGCGGAGGGTATTCTACGAAACCCCTTCGTCCAATCCACATCCACATCGTGCCAAGTACCACTCGCAATACTCCACTCTTCGGTCCGGATCATCTTCATTAATAGCATGGACTAATCTTGGAATGTAACTTTTCCATTGACAGCGCTTCAAAATGCGTTGGACAGACGATTCTGAAATTCCTACCTCACGACTCGCTTGCCGCACAGATTTTCTTGGACTTTGGTGATACGTTTCCAGTACTCTTTCTTGCTTTGTGGGGCTTGTCGATGTCCGTGGTCTTCCGGAACGCTTCTTGTGGACATTCTGAACAGTTCCATCGGCTTCAAACTTATCTCTAATTCGAGTGATGGTAAGTCGCGTTGGCGGATCTGTTTGAAACTTCCTCCTAAACTGTCTTTGCACTTCAACTGCGTTTTCACACTTCCAGTAGCATTTTAGATTGAATTTCCTTTGTTCAAAGCTTAGTCTGACTGCCATTATTAATTCTAATGGGTTTAACTTGGAAAGAAAGAAACATCAATTGAGCTATCAGCTGTTAAAGTGTGTATACATTTTTTTGGGACGCCCTGTATTATATATATATTATATATAATATATACACTGTATATATGTTAAAAACACAATAAACTTGCTTTGAAAATATAGAATAATTTCAATAGAATAATTAAAAACGTTTCGAACGAGACTCCCTTCTTCGTTCGGGCGGTAAGAGAAACTAAAACTAGGAATGAAGATAAAATATGTATTTTTGAAAAAAACCGCTGCTATGCCTCAGGCAACTCGAAACGTCTTAAAATATTCTGAGAAACGGACGATTTCCATAAACAAAAATTGGTCATAAAGTCCATAGCTGAAATAGTCCATTTTTTTATATTGAAATTATCATTTTAGAATGAAGGATTTGGCAAGATTTTCTTTATCATTATTACTAATATTTAAAAGTAATTAAGCATTGTCAATGTTTATATTAACCCTATAAGGCCGGAATTTTTTGCAAGGTTAAAGTACGAATGCGATATATTGGTAGGATATAAATCCCATAACGTAGTACAATATATACATTATATAGATAAATAGATACTGTAAATATATATATATATATATATATATATATATATATATATATATATATATATATATATGTGTGTCACGTAAAGAACGACGCTTGTATAGGAGAACATTCCGCGCAAGATGAGAAGAGAGAACGAACAAATGAAAAAATGAGGTAACCACCCGGGAATCGAACCCGGGATCTTCCGATTGCCGGTCAGATATGATAACCACTACACCATGGTCCTCAATCGATCAGAAGTCGCAATTCCTCTACATACGCGCAAAACCAATGCCCCGAGGGGGCACCTCCCGCATGCCGTATCTATATATACACATTTCAACTGCAAAGAACACGCAGTATAAATAACGTAACGAACGACGCTTGTATAGGAGAACATTCCGCGCAAGGTGAGAAGAGAGAACGAACAAATGAAAAAATGAGGTAACCACCCGGGAATCGAACCCGGGATCTTCCGATTCATTTGTTCGTTCTCTCTTCTCATCTTGCGCGGAATGTTCTCCTATACAAGCGTCGTTCTTTACGTTATTTATACTGCGTGTTCTTTGCAGATGAAATGTATAATATATATATATATATATATATGTGTGTGTGTGTGTGTGTGTGTGTGGTGTGTACGCTACCTGCATTTCCTAATAATTAAAACAAGGTATTTCCTTTTTAAATTAAAAACTTACACGTCGTTTTCATTCACAAATATTTCCTTTCACAAATTAGAAAACTCGTTAAGATAACTTGAAAATTAGTCAGTAAAATATGAAGTAAACTTTCATGGTAAAAATTCTGAATCAATTCATTATTATTATTTTATTATTATTATTATCCATTAAATAAACAGATACATTTTAAATTAATTCAATTAGAGGAAAGTGAAAATAATAACGACATATATATATATATATATATATATATATATATATATATAGAGAGAGAGAGAGGAGAGAGAGAGAGAGAGAGAGGAGAGAGAGAGAGAGAGAGAGAGAACAAATATAAGTGATAAGTGACAAAGTTTTACGATATTTTTCAGTACTTTTCTGTACAGTTTCGATATGTGATATGGCAAAAGTTATATACGCAGTATTCTAATCTGATAATGACCGATATTTACATTAAACGCGTAAACATTTTAATTTTGAACTAAAACGGGGAAAAGTGAAAAATCGCCTCCGAGTACTTTCGAATTTTCTTTTTTTGGTTTTGTTTCCCTCAAGAGGAGTTGAAATAATAATAATAATAATAATAATAATAAGCTTTATTGGCAGGATATAAACCCCATAAAATAGTACAATATTCTTGAAGAAAATTATGATTAAAAGAGAAACTAAAAATAAGACACGTACTGAAACAAGGAATAATAAAAACGACCCAAAATTAAGACTACAAAAAGACGAAAAAAAAAAAAAAAAGAGGAATTAAAAGTAAAAAGTACACGAAGTAATAATCCCGACATGTATATGATAAATATAATGATGATTATGATAATGACAATAATAATGTTCATTATTAAAAAAAACAACATGGCACAGTATCCATCGAGGTAATCAACGATACAACTAATTAAACAATAAATTTAAAAAAACAAAAAAAACAAAAAAGGACTATGGCAATAAAGAAATAATAATAATAATAATTCACGCAAAGAAACAAGAAATAATAGAATTAGTAATAACAGCTTCATAAAAATAAAAATTACATGGGATGGAATGGTTAATGCGAGAGTTTAGTGGGGGCTATAGACAAATACTTTCATACCAAGCGGTCCACAGTCTAGAAGACATAAAAAAGGACTGATGAATAACTTGAGCAACTGGATTGTCTGAGTTTTAAATACTTCGCATTAGACTGTGTTAAGTACTTCTTGTTACTTCAGGGAGGATCGGAACGTTGCGGTTAGCGAACATTTGAGAAGCTGATCATCGTGGAGGTAACTTATCATAGACCAAGTTATTTATTCTCGTGTCATCTATAAAGCATCCCACTCTTGTCTCATTAAAAGAAGCAATTACGCCATCAATACATAGATTAAACAGTAGAGGAGAGAGTAAGGCGCCTTGGCTAACTTCGCATGAGGAACCCAAACATTCGGACAATACATTGCTCCATCTAACACTAAAACTTTGGTGTGTATGCCAAAATTTCAATAAATTTAGAACATATGATGGAATACTCCTGTCTTCGAATTTTATAAACAGAATATTGTGATTCACTCTATCATATGCTTTGCTTATACCCCAAAAATGACTATAAATAGCTGATTTACTGACAGCATATCTAAGTACAATATCTTTCAAAACATAAATACACAGGCCAGTTGAATGTGACTTTTTATAAACAAACTGATTACGAGA
>JAJOZX010002533.1:557500-590000 GCA_023014485.1 Bathynomus jamesi | reverse complement strand
TAAGTTCCCAAACTATTTTCAGTTTCTATAAAATATAACTTGGAAGTAGGCTTTTTATTACAGGTCTGCCTCTGACGTAAAAGTTAGGCATCTTGCTTTACAAACTGAATGGTGCCAAGAAACTATTTCTAATTGTTTCAGTGACAATTTTTTTATTTGCATGAATTTGGGCCTAATTTAGAGAACGTGATCATTTCAGGTGTGATTTCGCGCTAAATTATTTTTTATTTGTTTAATATCAAACATTTGAGTAGGCAGCTCGTTCCACTCATATTCACTCTGAAATTACAAAAAATTTCAGTAACTGGAAAAAAATAATTGCATACACTATAATTTGACAAAATTTATTTGGCAGATTAGCTAGTAGTTAGTATGTAGTATGTAGGATACGATGAGGCTACATGGTTTTAAGCTAGGAAACAGTAAATTAGCACTTCCATGATGCCTCATGATATTTCCTTTATGGTATTAAAATTTGAATTATTTAAATTAATTTTTCTACATTTGCTTTTCAACTAAAACTAAAATAAACTATGCATATGTTTATGAAAAAGAAGAAATCCATCACAATGAACCTGGATAAGGAAACATTTGACAAAGGGTGTCTTCAACTGATGACGCTGGATGGAAGACCATCTTCCAGTGTGGCGGATGTAGGATTCTGTACAATTACCAAACCAATCATGGGGGCTTTCACTATTACAATGGACAGGGGAAAAAATAGCCATGATGACAAATGAACTTGTTGAACAGAAGAAAAGAACTTCGAAAAATATGATAGTTGGCAAAAAATAGTTTTTCTTAAAATGGGTATTGTGACGCCATGATCGTTCCTTCCCAGGAATCACTGGCCAATTTGTCCATGTTGATAGAGTGCAGCTGAAGACCCTGGGTGTTCTAGAGACTTTGATATAAAGTCAGCGAATATTCTGCTAGTGGCAACAGACAATGACGCTAATATGACAAAATCTGTGAAGCTTTTAAGTAAAGAAGTGAGCGGCATTGCAAAGAATACTAATGAAGAGTCCAAGCCAGAAGAGATCCTGAAGCAGGAAGAACGTACTAATAAGGATTACTTCCTGGAAAAGCAAGTATTAGCTATAGTTCCTAAAACTCCTTTAGCGCAGTCAACTAGGTGTGCTTGAACTAGCAGTGAGAGATGTTTTGAATGGCATGAATATGAAACACATAGTAGGAAAGGCTAAAAATGTTGTAAAGAAGCCTATTCTTGATTGTGACACTAGTAGGGATCAACATATCATAGGCTATCAATGCTGCTAAATATACGACTACTATGCAAAGAATGGGGCATAGCAAATCCCGACATACTTTCAACCAGATTGAATTGTTACAGCTGCTTTAAATAAATAATTCCTAGGTCCTGGTGAGTTTTACAGCCTCTGGGAAAAAGGAAAGCTGACTCTGGCAAAGATGGAAGATTCTGGTCTGACACAAAGGCTTCGAGATACATTAGCGTAGTGCCAAAAGCGACTGATGGAAAACGGTATTCTATTTGCTGGGGTCTATTGTGATCCTGGGTACAGATTACTGTTGTTACTAGCGGAAACAAAGCAAGCAAAGGAAGTATTGCTAAGAGATGCTCTGAAAGAAAAAAATATCTGCAATGAGGAAGTTCCAGATGATGAAGAAGAGAAGAAGAAATATACGGCTGCTGAGGAAGACACTGATGAAGAATTAGAGAAGCTCTTGCGGCAAAACAAAGAAAAAAAGCTTCTTACAGGTCATATGACATTTAACCAAGATTCCTATAAAGAAAGCCATCTTGCAACCTATACTGTATATGACAGTGAACCTCGTGTGAAAAGCAACTTTTCCTTTCCGATGTGATGGGCAGCTAAGAGACTAAATCCTTTGATAGATTGAGTCAATAATATTCTGTTCCTAAAATCTACTGGACTAAACTTTGCATAGACTGAAGATAATAAATCGAATGTGTCATAAGTTTATAACACAGTCTATTCCTTATAAAGACTACCATTAAAGTTATATTTTCTTTATCAAGGCCAGTAACTTCCTAAATAATAATTTTAAAAGATTCTGTTGCAGACAATTTGTTTCTTAGTTTTTACGCTCTTGCTTCAGGCGGGTCCTTTTCAAAGGGTCATGAAAGTGAAATTAACAGGTATTAAAAAATATCTTGCTACAGGTCAAGGTATTCACACTGCAAAATAGGTACCATCCGGAGAAAAAAAAATTGGTAATGTACTGGTATTTACCGGTAACTACTTTTAATTGCTGGTATTACCAGTACCACTTCCATTACTAGTATAAATCCCTGGTTATAGGTGTCAAAACAAAGTGTCAACCCTGTGTGTGTATATATATATATATATACCTGGTAGTAGTTCCGTGGGTCGGTCTCTCTTCACACAACCAGATTACATTAGGTTAGTTGGTCGTTTTAGAGTGGTTGGTTATTTCCCACATGACCAATTTCGGCCAATCAAGATCTTTGTTATATTTAGACTTTGTCAAAAGCGGGTTTTCGCAAAACCTAATATATATATATATAAATATATATATATATATATATAGATATATATATATATATGCGTGTGTGCGTGTGTGTGTGTGTGTACTGTATATGCTATACGAGCAATGACAAATAATTTTTCAGTGAATTTTACTTCTCTCTCTCTCTCTCTCTCTCTCTCTCTCTTCTCTCTCCTCTCTCTCTCTCTCTCTATTTCCTGAGGTTTTCGGGTGTCTCATGGGGTTTTTCATAAAAATTCTATTATTTGCGTGCGTCTGTAATCATGAATCACAGATTTAGTAGAAACTCTTTGACGTGAGCACAAATATTTAACTATTAACCATCGCTTTCATGCTAAAACACACACTATAATTGCACACACACACACACACACACACACACACACACACGTTACTAATATATACAGTAAATATATATAAATATAAGCTTACCTTAATTTTGTATACTACTCCTGACAGCACAAATTCTCATAAATCGCTTCGTGTTCATGAATTATATAATTTGTCAATAAAACAAAAAATTATATGAACATGTATCAACCCAACATTTCACTTTCTTGTGGACATTAACTTTCTTTTTCAAGTTCATTCACTTCGGTTAAATTAACATTTACTTAGAATATTTATGTAACTGCTCTATGATATCCGAAATATATATATGGGATGAATTTCACAATTAAAATATAAATGGATTGAATTATAGTATTTATTATATATATATATTTCAATCAATCTTTATATGTATATAAATATATATATATATATACATATGCCTTCACTTTAACTTATAATAAAATAATAATAACAAACCAGATAATAATAACGATACAACAAAAATTAAAGTATTTTAAGTACCGATTATCGAGTACTTTGGAACGCATGCAAGCATACAGGGGATGTCCCTCACCACACCGCTACCTATAAAGTACTGGAGATCAAATTTTGAGTTGAAACATTGCTTGTAAATTCAAACCGCGTCCGATTTCGTGCATTCATCAAAGGTTTCGTAGACTGGCTGGCGGTTGCGTGTGTGATAAAAATAGGATGTGTTCGAAAGCATGCGAGTGTCTTTCTTTTGTTTATTTATTTATTATTATTATTATTATTATTATTATTATTACTTTAATTTCACTTTTATGCAAAGAAAAATTTGTAAATGTATTTCGTTGTAAAATTTATCAGGTTTTTTGATCTTAGATTTTCAAAAAAGAAATTATTGATATTACTATTCTTTTCAGTATCTATGTACATATTTTCTCAACACACACACACACACACACTTATATATATATAATATATATATATATATATATATATATATATATATTATATATATATATATATATAATATATATATATATACACGAAAATCGAAAAATATATGTCGCTTTCACTACAGGTTTTTCCTGTAAAAGGCAATGTTCCTCTGGTGTATGTAAACAAACTTTGATTCTCATCCCTGTAAGTGATCATAAATATTATACAGGTACAACTATTAATGAAACTGTATGAAGATAATTATGGAAACTTTCTCTGTATGTACATTTCAGTTCTCTTGGAAAAATTATGAATTTTCATGTAGCTATACGAGTAAACGGTTAATTAGCACTCGTTAAAATTTATTAACACACACACACACACACACACACACACACAAACACACACACACAGAGAGAGAGAGAGAGAGAGAGAGAGAGAGAGAGAGAGAGAGAGAAGAGAGAGAGAGAGAGATCAATTCCGAGAAAATTAGTCCTTAACTAATCTCTGAATTCGTTTGAAATAAATAGAATGGATATATAGGACGCAATTATGTGGTTCCTGTAGAATACGTGATTGATCTATTATATAGAAAATATTTAACAGTGTCACTTCGCTCCTCACTGTTCCAATCAGGACTTACAAACTCGTAACACGGTCTTTCGTTATCATTGTTAATATTGCATTTTAACCTGCACATTATGCATATATATATATATATATATATATATATATATATATATATATATATATATACCTCTCAACTACTCACAAAATACTAAGTTGTTTTCATACCTTTCCATACCCATTACATCAGCCGTACTCTATACCCAAGACCGGAATTCACTCCTTACGACACCGCATCTTCTAACCCTAAACCACATTAGCGTGAGAGGAGAAAGTAGTGAAAGTGGGTGGGTGAAAGAAGGGAAGAAGCCAGTTTCTGGGCATCGTTGGGCACCCCTAAGGGAGACTTTGGATATATGAATGTGATTCTGATTCAGGAAAATAACTCTTTTAAGTAGGTTTCGGTGATTATTTTTAGCCTACAGGTTGAGTGCGTATTATACACACACACACACACACACACACACACACACACACACACACATATATATATATATATATATATATATATATATATATATATTTTAACTGTTTATTGTTTAATTTATTGTTTAATTAGTTGTATCGCTGACTACCTGGAAGGAATTACATGGTATCTGTCTCCCTGCCAATAAACATCATCATTATCATTATTATCATTATTATCATTACCATATATATATATATATATATATATATATATATATATATATATATATATATATATATATGTTGGTATTTTCACTATGTTTACTTTTTCTACTTTTATTTATTTCCTTTCTTTTTCTTTTTATAATCTCAGCTTGGCTATTTTTTTTTTTTTATTATTACTCGTTTCGTAACGTGTTTTATTTTTGTTTCTCTTTTAGTCGTAATTTTTTTTATTTTTATTTTTTTAATTTATTATCGTTTAATTTATCTTATCGTTATTACCTTCGAGAATATTGTACTATTTCAGGGGATTTGTATCCTGCCAGTAAAGCTTATCATTATCGTCTTTATACCTTATGTTGTTTCGTGCGTTGGTCTCTCTTCACACGGAGGTCAAGTTGGTGGCCCCGCCTTATAATATATATATATATATATATATATATATATATATATATATATATTACAGTGATGTGGTAAGAAAGCAGTTTGACAATACACAGATGGAAAGTTTCCTCGTAAAAAAAAAATTGGAAAAACATTTTTTTGCAGAAACTATTTTTTCACTAAATATTATTATGATTAGAGATAATTAACATTAATTACTGGTGATAAGTTACGTGAATGAGTTAAAATTTTCGTGGTTTCAATGAAATATTGAGTGAGAAGCCGAAATTATTTGATTATTATCCGTAATTTTTCTATGTATAATATTCATGTCGCTCTGAAAAAAAACAAACATTGAAATTTCATTCAATATTTTCTGTTACACACACACACACACACACACACACACACAAACACACAAACACACAATATGTAAATATATATATACACACACAAAGGAATAGAAAGGAATACAAAGGACACCAAACAGCGACAGACCGACTGGTTCCTACGAGGCTGTCTGTTTAAGAAAGAAGCTTAAAAGATGAGAGAAAATATAAAGATAAAGTGGAAGTTTTAAAGCAAAACAAAGCAAAAAGAGGTTGACAGGAAAAAAAGGAATTTAAAGATAAAGTGAACATTTTAAAGATAAAATAAAGATAAAGAGGAAGGAAAGCGAGTGAAAATTCTACAATACTTCCACGCGCTAACAAATTCTTCTAACTGAGGTTTTTAGGCAAGATACATTACGCATCTAGTCTCTTTTTAAAGGATCCGATCGAATTATTATGGACTACGTTGGCTGGCAATCCATTCCACAAATTAACTATACGATTGAAGAAAAAGTGTTTACCTTAATTAAAATTAAGATGTTTACCTACTAAAGACCATTACGCGATTTCTATCTGCATTTGTGAAGGTGAAATAGTTTTTGACGTCGACATTATCAAAACCTTTAATCATTTTAAACACTTGGATTAAATCTCCTCGAATTCGTCTTTTTACGAGTGAGAATAAATTTAATGTTTCTCAACGGGCATCGTATGATTTGTTTCTAAGTCTAGGAATCATCTTGGTAGCCTGTCGCCGCACTCTTCAGTCTTTCTATGTCCTGTCGTGAATATGGAGACTAGAACTATACGCAGTATTCTAGGTGGAGGCGTACTAAAGAATTATATAATGTTAGCGGTGCTACTGTAGTATGCGGTCTACCTACGATTCGGCGGTCTACCTTTGAAGTATAGTTTCTTATCTTGTTTGCTAATTGCTTGTTTACATCCCAATGTTAATCGCCCTTGACGATTGGTTAGGTTTAGTCATGATATTTTCGTTAGTTTTAACGAAAATATCATGATTAAACCTAACCAATCGTAGGTAGACCGCATACTACAGTAGCACCATGTTAGCATTGTTTTCTCAGACTTAAATTCAAACGATCTACTAATAAAACCTTAGATTCTATTTGCTTTTCTAATCGCTTCGATACATTGCTTATTGGGTTTAAGAGTGTCGGCAACAATAATACCCAAATCTTTCTCTTCCGTAACAGTCGTTAGTGTCTTGTCGCGCATAAACTACTTTTCTTTAACATTGTTTCTACCGATATGCAACGTTTTACATCTATCTATATTAAAGTTCATTTGCCAGATTTGCGCCTACTCGAGTAACTTATTGATATCTTCTTGAATCTGCAAACGTTCTACCGCTGATTTTGTTCGTCCGCCTAGTTTGGTATCATCCACAGATTTTTAAATTACACTGTTAATTCCTCTGATCCCTGAGGCACGCCGCTAGTTACACTTTTCCAGTTAGACGCTTTGCCATTAATGACCACTCTTTGTTTACGTCCAATAAGCCAATTTTCGATTCCATTTCAGGGCATAACCATCAATTCCGTGAGAATGAAGTTTAGCTAATAATCTTCTATGTGGCACTTTGTCAAATGCTTTTTGAAAATCGAAATATATATCTACTAGTTTACTCTCGTCATATCTATTTACAATATCATTAAAGAAATCGAGCAAGTTAGTGAGACAAGAACGATTACGTTGAAAGAAGTGCTGGGAATCTTTGATTAATTTATTCATTTCTAAGTGATTAACTATTTTGTTCTGAACGATAAATGGCAGGATTCATGGATAGCTTGGATGATCAGGGTGGTTGATTTTTTAATTCTTTGCATTAGACTGTATTGAGCACGTCTTGTTACCTTCGGGAAGCTCGGGAGACATTGCGGGTAGCGAACATTTGCGAAGCTGAGCATCTCGGGGGTACTTTATGTAAGAGCCTAAAAGACCTGTTGTACATCAAATTTAAGGTTCTGCCAGGACTTTTTTATAATTCACCCACAGTTGCTGTCCGTATATATTACTGCAGAAAGTACGAAAGAGAGTGTCTTTAGCTTCACTTGTACAGAATCGAAAGTTCCTTATGGTCATATTCGCTTTAGCACACAGGCTTCGGGATTGTTTTCTTATATCCGAGTCATCACTCAAGGAGCTGGTAATAGTTTGACCCAAATACTTAAACTCTTGTACTTCCTCAATTACTTTACCATTCATTTTAAACCTTATATCAGCTGGCTGATTACAGATTTTAGGATGAAATTCCATAACCTTAGTTTTTGGACCAAAAAAAAGAATATCATGTTTCTGCGAATACTCTTCGCAGACTTTTAGTAGCCGATCCAGACCTTTAACAGAGGGACTTATTAACACCATATCATCGGCATAAACTAAGTTATTTATCCTTGTGTTATCTATACAACATCCCACTTTTGCCTCGTTAAATGAAGCAATTAATCCGTCAATATACACATTAAACAGCATAGGGAAGAGCAAGGAGCCTTGTCTCACCCCGCAAAAGGAGCCAAAACACTCGGATAGTACATTGCCCCACCTAACAGTGAAAGATTGGTGGGAATACCAAAATTTCAATAAATTTAATATGTACATGGGAACCTTCCTGTCTTCCAGTTTTGCAAATAAAATATTGTGGTTCACCCTATCATATGCCTTACTTATATCTAGGAAACAACTATAAATAGTTGAATTACTGTCAATGTATTTAGATATTGTTTCTTTAAGTACATAGATACACAGGTCAGTTGAGTGGGACTTTTTAAAGCCAAACTGATCAGGAAATGTTCATAGGAAATCATTTAATCGGAGTAACAAGAGTTTTTCTAGTAGTTTCGAGAAGCAGGAAGCGACAGCAATATGCCTGTAATTATTGCTGGACAGAATGTCTCCGTACTTATTTTTGATCAGGGGCAAGATATATACCCTCATGAACTCTGCAGGGATATAGCTATGAGCAAGCAAGGCTGATAGGAGCAATGATATATGCAGACATACTACGTCATTTGCATATTTTAAGTGCTCATTCGATAAGTCATCTATCCCTGATGCAGAACCAGTCTTTAACTCTTTAATTAACCTCTTTACTTCAGAAAATGATATCAAAGTATTTTCTCTTGTCCCTCCGACAATCGTTTCGCTGCAGTCTATCTTAAGATTATCCCTACTCACACTATTAAGAATGTCAGAATAGTGGTTTTTCCACAGCTTTGCAATTTCATCCTCCCCCGACACCCCATCGATTGTCGGAGGGAGGACATTTTTGACACCCGTTTGATTCTTAACAAATTTCCAAAATTTGTTATTATCGTTATTTATGCGAGCTTCACAGGCTTTTGATGCTCGAATAGACTCTTCTTCTTGTTTATATCACCTTATGGCCGCCCGCCTTATACTGACCCCTACTTCTACACATAATCATGTATACTAGTCCTAATCTGGGTCTACCATGAAAGTACCACAAATCATAGACGTCTTTCGATTCCCTCTTCAGGGGGCAATAAAATCATTCCATCCAGGAATAATCTTAGTATGATAGTTGTAAGATTTAATCAGAGGGCTTCCTGCTTCTGTTAACAGGGATATTATCTTACTATAATACCTATCTATGAGTTTACAGTGAGAATCATTTGAGCAAGGATTATTACAGGCAAGATGCAAAATTTCTAAATTATTAAAAAGGTGACTTGTTCCATCTTTGTATTATATTCTCTGCTGCATATTAACATTGGACCAATCGACGCGATTATTCTTACCTATTGAGTTCTTGTTAAGTCGTGTTGCGCATAAATTGGTAAAGTTAATTAATATTTCTAATGGTCTATTAATATTAGTATCAGTACTATTAGGATTAATATACTGAGGGAAGTGGAAGTCAGGGAATGGTCGAAAGTGTTTTTAAGAGCCCAAATAATTTTAATTATTATATTGTATAATTGTTTACGATTTGGATATAATAATAATAATAATAATAATAATAACTAGTGAAAGCGATGCTGTGGGTATGGGTATGGCTTTTACTCATACGATAGAAAACAACAGTAAAAGGATTGTTTTTCTGGAGTAACTTAAGGCTTTTCAATTTTAGTGACAAAGTTGCAATTTACGCGACCTTCATCTAAATCTTGCATTTGTGTGCTGCAAACTACTGTATGACAAACTGATAATTCAGAGTCTTCGGCTGTAGATAGCGTCAGAATACTTGGTAGATTGTTGAAATTGGATAGACGAAAATAGATGAAAATAGATGAATTGTGGGTATCTTATATGAGAACAACATAGATACGTGTAATTACCCTTATGCTGGAGACATATCCATATAATATCAGGAAGTATACATCTCTTCATCAAGTTGCAAACAAAGCCACCTTCGTGTCGATCCTCGATAATCTGTACGACATCGCCGACGAGAACGCCCTATTTTTGATGAAGATCGAAGAGGACAAACAGTTCCTCTTAGCCCAGAGGGAAAAGGGCAGGAGAGGCCACATGTCCGGTGTCGTTGTGAAGTTCGCCGTTAAGGGGAATACACAAGCTCAGCGGCAACAAAAAATATCTAAGGCAGAGGAGAACTCACGAAGTCGAGTCGAAAGAGCGAAGCTCGAATCGAGCAGCAGCAGCAACAGTGCTGAGAATATCGTGTCCGAGTAAGACAGCTACCCAGAAGAAGGATGCTCACATGCCGCAACTCCATTGCCGCGGAATAGATCCCGGCTTGCGAACATACTGACAGCGGAATTAACTTAAGCTTTGGACCGAACGAAAGCCAGCGATCGATCCGCATCCTACCTCGAGCCACCGTAAAGAGCCTCGGTCACGACGTGAAGTCCTTGCCCACTAGTCGGAGCTACATTCGGGCGGCTCGCAGAAAGCACCGAGAGAAAATTGCAAACAGCATTAAAGAATGGTTCGATTCAGGGTTTCCAATTGTGGTCCACTAGGACTGGAAGATACTGACTAATATCAGGGGGGAAAAACTGTCGCCCGTCTGCCAGTGGTGGTGTCTGGACAGGATGCTTCTAAGCTCCTCGCGGTGACAAAAGTCCCTCCATGAACGCAACCCGAGGGGTGACCGAGAACTCCTGGAGTTCACTTTGATGTTTCTTGGGGATTTGCCTCCTAGTGGGAAGAGAATCATGCGGACAGGCTCTTTACATCGAGCTCACTGGATGGCCAAGCTAATCTAACCGATCAAAATCTTCCTCTTTCAGTCGCAGTCTTGGAGTTGTTATGAGCTTAAAGGTAGTCAACGACTTGGCAGAGCGTGAATTCGCTTTGATCCGATACTATAACATCTCCATCAGCAAGAGCGAGGAGTAGAAGCAGTATCTGCTCCAAGTTGTGGAGGACCACCGGCGGAAGTTCTGGGATACAAGGAAGAGAACGCTGACTGAGGATCTTGAAAGTCCGACCAGGTGACGATGAGTGATTTGCGGCCATGACACCCCCTCCGATGAGAGGCTAATTCTCACCTTAGTGGGTGTGGGAACCTGGAAGCTGGACGACAATACACCTGATGTCATTCCCTCTCAGGGTCCATAGAAATAGAACTTAAACCATTTTGCGCAACCCCAAAATAATTTTGGACAATGCACAATGCAGTTTTTTACGAGTATAAGAAAGAAACAAAAACCACCATATTTTATGTATGTATATATAAAATATATAAAATTTCATAAAAGTAAAATGTTATAATGTTATAATGTTATAATGTTTCAGACCAACAAAGACTCTAGGATCCACTCATGGCTGGTCTACCTAACTGTGTTCGTAATCGTGTATTGTGTATGTCCTCCGTGGTGGCGGAGGGGACCTACAATTTTACGTGGGTTCCGAACCACAAGAACATAAGAAATTCATGTAAAACTGCCGGTAAATTGGCAACGACCAATTTTTACGAAACTAAATAATTACCAATTTAAAAATAATTAATTATCGATTTAAAACTAAGGATAGAATCTCTCGATCCAGAGGATCAAGTCATAATAAACTACTATCCACAAATATGTTACACTCTATATCTATTTAAAACGGACATGCAAATATATCAGATCCAAAGAATCCAGTCAATTTCATTACGGTATCCATCAAGTCACGGTCCATATCGATTGCGGACCAAGTCAAAATTTACAACCATATACATTACAATATATACACTTTCGAGGAAAAGTGTAGTTGTGGCTGTAAAGACTGTACAGGAATGTAGAAATGTGTGTGCACCCATTATGGGTCTCCCATTTAAAGGTGTTTGTGGGGCAAGTGAAGATCATGAGTTTTCAATACCTCACAGTACTATGGGGGGCACCGCTCGGCAGAGGAATCTCTTTAAATGGGGTGTGTAAGGACAGAGAGTATCCCCTAACCCAAGACGCTGCCTCCCTATATCCCACAACACTTGTGTTGAGCTGTGGGATCTATCCCCACAAAGGTTTAATTTTACTACCTTAAACTATACCCTTTCTATCAACATGCGCGTCTAATCGATTTTTAAACATGTTTATAGACGTGCTACTAATTACTTCTACCGGCAAACTATTCCAAGTATTTACTATTCTATGCGTAAAAAAGTTTTTCGCAACTGCTGTCTCGAACCTTCTACTTGTCAACTTACACCCGTTATTTCTAGTCCTGTTATATTGAGATATTTCGAAAAAGCTATCTCTATCTACGTTATCAAACCCATTCATAATTTTGAAAACCTGGATTAGATCACCCCTTAACCTCCTAGTCTCGAGTGTAGTCAATTTTAACTCCTTAAGCCTATCCTCGTACGACTTTGACCTAAGAGACGGAATCATCTTAGTTGCTCGTCTTTGAACTCTTTCGATTTTGTCTATATCTTTGCGCATATGCGGATTCCAAAATTGGACCGCGTACTCCAAATGGGGTCTAACTAATGATTTATAAAGAGGAACTATAATATCGCGCGATAAAACCTAACACTTTGTTCGCCTTATTGACCGCTGCTGTACTTTGTTTCGCTACTTTTAAATCACCAGTGACTATAACTCCTAAATCTTTTTCCTGCTCTACGCTTGTTAAATCTTTCCCTGACATACTATACGCAAAATTACCGTTACGCGAACCTATATGCAAAATTTTGCACTTATCCACGTTAAATCTCATTTGCCATGTGACTGACCAATCAACGATTTTATTCAGATCTTCCTGAATTTTACCTCTATCTTCGTCATTAATCGCCCTACCACCCAGCTTCGTGTCATCCGCAAACTTTGAAACTGTACTGACTAGGCCGACATCTAAATCGTTAATATATATAAGAAAAAGCAAGGGGCCCAATACAGAACCCTGAGGAACGCCACTCGCTACATTAGCCCAACACGACTCCGCTCCATCAACGACCACCCTCTGTTTCCTGCCTCGCAACCACTCTTCTAGCCAATTTATTACTACACCCCTGATTCCATGAGCCTTAGTTTTTTCAATGAGGCTTTTGTGCGGCACGGTGTCAAACGCTTTTTGAAAATCTAAGTACACTACATCAACCGCCCGATGTCTATCGTAAACGTCAACCACGCTTTGGAAAAATTCTAAAAGATTAGTTAAGCAAGATTTGTTTCGCCTAAAACCGTGCTGCGTGTTTCTAACCAAATTATGCACTTCTAAGTGTTCGACTATACGATCCCTAATTATTGATTCAAGTAGCTTACCTACAACAGACGTTAAACTGATTGGCCTATAATTTCCCGCCGCACCTTTATCGCCTTTCTTAAAGATAGGTGTTACGTTTGCTAACTTGAAATTATCTGGTACGCACCCCTCAGAAATAGACGCATTAAAAATCTTTGTTAGCGGCACAACAATGCTATCTTTTAATTCTTTTAGTTGTATGGGATATATGGAATCCGGACCCGGTGATTTACGCGTTTTCATTTTATCAATATAGCGCATTACTTCCCCTTCACTAACGACAATATTATCCAAAATATTACCATTATCAAAAGGTATTATGTCTATGACCGTAGGGATATTCGTTACATCTTCTATAGTAAAAACTGACGTAAAAACTTCGTTTAGCAAGGTAGCCATTTCCTTGTTTTCAGAGACTAGATCTCCATTTACATTTTTCAATGGACCCAAGACACTTTTTACTGGATTTATATTATTGACGTATTGAAAGAATCGCTTGGGGTTTTCTTTATCGTCACGAGCTATGGAGATTTCAAATTCGCGCTTGGACTTTTTTATTACACTTTTCGCTTCACGCCTCAGAGATATGTAGTTGTTTCGTAACAACAAATTGTCTTTATCGCACTTATGTTGCCTATAAACCCTATCTCTACTCTTTATAATGTTTCGTACTCTAGAAGTAAACCACAAGGGCTTGTTGTTTACTTTCGCACGCTTAATTTTGCACGGTACACATTCCTCATCTATAGTCCTAAATACTGTTTCGAACGATTCCCACATTAGTTTTGCGTTGGAGTTCCCCATCACGTTTTCCCAATTGACGTGTGACAATTTATTTCGAAATTTACAAAAGTCTGCGTGCTGGAAGTTAGGAATTTTAGTCGAGTTAGTTGGTTTCGAGTGACTTACTGAGAGGACAAACTCTACCATATTGTGATCGCTATTGCTTAACGGTTCTATTACTTGAAGATCAGTAATTAGCCTATCATCCGTAGTTATTACTAAATCTAAAATAGTGTCCAACCTCGTAGGTTCCCCAACCTTTTGAATAAGAAAGCTATCCTCGAGAAAATTAACTAAACGATTACCTTCCGCGTCTCCCTGCATTGTATCGTAATTCACGTTGGCGCAATTAAAGTCACCCATAACTAAAGCCTGCTCACTACCGATTATTCTCTTTAGTTCACGATATAACGCTTCGTCCGTATCAGCTGTTTGATTAGGGGGCCTATATATAACCGCAACAAGAAGTTTGAAGTCGTTTAATTTAAGTTCTGCTATAGTCGAATCTATCGGTTCTGGAATTGAGTGCTTTACTTCTATAACGCAATATTATCTTTGATATACAACATAACACCGCCTCCTCGCCTACCTATTCTGTTTTTAACAAAAAGCCTATAACCTTTAATTTGATACTCCCCTACAAGTCACGTGTTTCAGTGCTAAGCCACGATTCGTTTATCGCAATTAAGTCATAGTCTTTACAAGCAATTAAAGAAAAAAATTCATTTATTTTATTTCGTAGGCTACGAGCATTTAAGGATAGAACCTTCAAATTGTTTGTAATTACGACACCTTCGCGAGCGCAGGGGAAATAAGTGGAATTTACGCTGGGACCGTTCGAGTTACGGCAGCCTGAAATATATTAATGGCACTTAAAAACAATTCAGTTACCGCAATTTTGAGAAAGAAAATATTTCATAGAAAACTCTTTTATATGGTAAACTTTTAGAAAGTGAATAACCTGCATAGTAAATCTATTTTTGTATCTGTCAATCAATCAACCAATCACTCACTCACTCACTCACTCAATCAATGTCAGTCAATCAATCAAAGTATATACAGTATATGTGTGTGTATATATATATATATATATATATATATATATATATATATATATATACACAGTTCCATGTGGTTGTTATGAAATTTATTTGTTGTTATATTTTCATTATTACGTTATCTGGTTGACATCGATTTTCCCTGTGATAATATTGATATTAGATATGTGAACATATTTGTAAATACATACATACATACATACATACGAGGATAGGCTTAAGGAGTTAAAATTGACTACTCTCGAGACTAGGAGGTTAAGGGGTGATCTAATCCAGGTTTTCAAAATTATGAATGGGTTTGATAACGTAGATAGAGATAGCTTTTTCGAAATATCTCAATATAATAGGACTAGAAATAACGGGTGTAAGTTGACAAGTAGAAGGTTCGAGACAGCAGTTGCGAAAAACTTTTTTACGCATAGAATAGTAAATACCTGGAATAGTTTGCCGGTAGAAGTAATTAGTAGCACGTCTATAAACATGTTTAAAAATCGATTAGACGCGCATGTTGATAGAAAGGGTATAGTTTAAGGTAGTAAAATTAAGGCTTTGTGGGGATAGATCCCACAGCTCAACACAAGTGTTGTGGGATATAGAGAGGCAGCGTCTTGGGTTAGGGGATACTCTCTGTCCTTACACACCCCATTTAAAGAGATTCCTCTGCCGAGCGGTGCCCCCCATAGTACTGTGAGGTATTGAAAAACTCATGATCTTCACTTGCCCCACAAACACCTTTAAATGGGAGACCCATAATGGGTGCACACACATTTCTACATTACTGTACAGTCTTTACAGCCACACCTACACTTTTCCTCGTAAGTGTATATATTGTAATGTATATGGTTGTAAATTTTGACTTGGTCCACAATCGATATGGACCGTGACTTGATGGATACCGTAATGAAATTGACTGGATTCTTTGGATCTGATATATTTGCATGTCCGTTATAAACAGATATAGAGTGTAACATTTGTGGATAGTAGTCTATTATGACTTGATCCTCTGGATCCAGAGATTCTATCTTTAGTTTTAAATCGATAATTAATTAGTTTTAAATTGATAATTATTTAGTTTCGTAAAAATTGGTCGTTGCCAATTTACCGGCAGTTTTACATAAATTTCTTATGTTCTTGTGGTTCGGAACCCACGTAAAATTGTAGGTCCCCTCCGCCACCACGGAGGACATACACAATACACGATTACGAACACAGTTAGGTAGACCAGCCATGAGTGGATCCTAGGGTCTTTGTTGGTCTGAAACATTATAACATTATTATAACATATACATATACTATATATATACTGTATATGTATGAAATTAAATGAAAAGGTTTATTGGCAGACCATAGTCCATATGATAAATATTAATAATACAATGACATATATATATATATATATATATATATATGAAAATTATTTCACGAAAGTAACGCGTGAAAAATATTTATGATGAATAAAACCACGAAGGGAAAAGAAACACAAAGTGGTGTTCAAGCGCTTTCGTCTAATGACATCCTCAGGAACAGTGTAGTGAAAGAAGAGTTCAAGACAATATATAGGTTACAAAAATAAACATATATATATATATATATATATGGGAATGAACTCAGAATGGTCCCCTGAGTTTTTTATGATACACACAGACAGTGCATGGAACAAGGAACTCTTCTGGGATAATTAAATCCACTATAGTCCGAATAAGTAATGGTAAATGACAAATACCATAGTTTTTCTTTTTCATGATGCTAGCCCGACGTGGGCAACGGGTCACTCGCAAAGAGGTCTCATAAATATAGCTTCCCTCACCAGCTATCTGCAAAGCAGACAGGATCCAGCTTTGGGACATGGATAAAGCACCTAGCCATGCTACATTTAGAACCTCAATATAAGCAAAAGACTCGCTGCCTTCACGTCAGATTGAATGCATCAAAGAAAAAGAAAAAGGGGTAACTATTATATTTTTAGCCAAAAACCAAAACTTAAACCTCAACTGGCAGAATTGAGCGTCCACTTTTCAAGGCACATAACATGTCCGTTTCAAGATGGGAAGCAGCGAGTCTTTTGCTTATATTGAGGTTCTAAATGTAGCATGGCTAGGTGCTTTATCCATGTCCCAAAGCTGGATCCTGTCTGCTTTGCAGATAGCTGGTGAGGGAAGCTATATTTATGGGACCTCTTTGCGAGTGACCCGTTGCCCACGTCGGGCTAGCATCATGAAAAAGAAAAACTATGGTATTTGTCATTTACCATTACTTATTCGGACTATAGTGGATTTAATTATCCCAGAAGAGTTCCTTGTTCCATGCACTGTCTGTGTGTATCATATATATATATATAGTATAGAAAAAAATTGTGGGAGGAGCAAACACATTTGCATGGAAAAATGACACTTATAGCACTTTGCCCGAAATTCAACATAAATTCAAATGGTAAACAGGTCACAAAAGAATAAAGAAATAAAAATAAATATAAATTGGAAAAATTACAAAATAATGCCTTAGTGATATATACGTCACAGCCGAAATAACCATAAAGAAATAAACCAACAGATAAAAAACCAAAAATTATAAAAATTATAAGTGGAGTCTACAAATTCAAGCTCAAAAGGAAAATTTTTACAATCAATTTAATAGATGATGCCAAATTGATATATATGTCACAAAGAAATAAAGAAATAAACCAAAAAAATAAAAAATAAATAAATTGAAAAATAAATTGTGAGAGAGGCACACAAATTCATAAGGGAAAAAAATAAAAAATTTACTTTAGAAGTGGAACAAGACAACTCAATCCAGTTTTTGGATGTGCGTGGTGTACATAGGGATAGCCCAGGTTTTAAGTTTAGTATCCATCGGAAAAAACAAACAATTTGTCGTACGTACACTTTTACTCTGGACATGACACCCCTATTAAGAAGGCCATATTTTCCTCAATGTTTCTCCGCGCTCTTAGGATTGCCAGTCCGGAATACATTGATGCTGAATTGGAAAATATCAACGGTATTGGAAGTGAGCTGTGTTACCTATCTGCGTTCATGGAATCTTGTCTTAATAAGGCTAAACGAACCTTCTATCGTGTGAATAATAACACTCGCACCTTGTCAAAGAATATTTTAGTACTTCCATTTTTCCCGGGCTTCTTAGGTATTGCTAATGTACTTAAACTTTTGGATATCAGTGTAGTTTTTTCATATAACAATATTGTGAAAAACATCATAGTAAAAAATAGCCCTACCAATAATTTAGGCACTATCTATAAAATTGGGTGTAAGCAATGTGATTCCTTTTACATAGGTCAGACGGGAAAGGATTTGCAAACGCGTGTAAAACAGCATCAGTATTCCGTTAGAACGGGACAGTTGTCCAGTGCCATTTTGTCCATTTGTCTGAGTTATCCCATTGTATTGATTGGAATAATGCATCAGTTTTGTTTCACTCTAGCAACATTGTTAATAGAAATATTCTTGAGTCTGCTATAATTCAACTTAAAAATAACTTTAACATGAGTAAAGGTCTGTTTCAACTCGATCCCGTTGCTCTGAATTCCTTCAGAATGGATTTAAACAAAAAGGGCAGGTTGCTAAACCTTTGGTAAAAATTTGTTTTTGTCTCTTTTGCCTTATAAATCTGTATGTTTCTCTTACAATTTTATTTTTCAATTTATTGTTGTATGCGTATTTCTTATATACTGTATATGTATATGTATGTATGTATGTGTATGTATGTATATATATATGTATAGGTATATATATGTATGCATGTATTTATCTATGTATGTATATGTATATATATTTGGTTATGCGTGTGTACATGTTTAGTTGTATTATTTGTAATTTTTCCAATTTATATTTATTTTTATTTCTTTATTCTTTTGTGACCAACGGATCTTTCAGACATTAATTATAAAAACCGTTGGTAATTTGTCCCTTATGCATATATATATATATATATATTCCTTATATATTGGGTTTATATTTCGTATATATACCTTGTATATGTGGTATATATTTTTATAGTTCTTTATATATCATCTAGGCATCATTTTGTTTTGGTTTATTTCTTTATTTCTTTGTGACATATATATCAATTTGGCATCATCTATTAAATTGATTGTAAAAAATTTCCTTTTGAGCTTGAATTTGTAGACTCCACTTATAATTTTTATAATTTTTGGTTTTTTATCTGTTGGTTTATTTCTTTATGGTTATTTCGGCTGTGACGTATATATCACTAAGGCATTATTTTGTAATTTTTCCAATTTATTTATTTTTTTATTTCTTTATTCTTTTGACCTGTTTACCATTTGAATTTATGTTGAATTTCGGGCAAAGTGCTATAAGTGTCATTTTTCCATGCAAATGTGTTTGCTCCTCCCACAATTTTTTTCTATACTATATATATATATATATATATATTTATTTTTGTAACCTATATATTGTCTTGAACTCTTCTTTCACTCCAGTGTTCCTGAGGATGTCATTAGACGAAAGCGCTTGAGCACCACTTTGTGGTGTAAAGCAAATGTAGATTATAATTGATGCGTACATACTATTTTCATGAGAGAATAACGAATTCCTTCTCTACGAGATGGAATTTTAAATTTGAACAAGAATACTTGGAGGAATACTTAATTAAATGAGAGAAAAGCTCTAAAATTTGTTTATTTTAAACTTCTCACTGAGAGAATATTGCACAAAATGTATAAATAACTAAAAGGGACTCGGATATGCTCATTTAATTATACAAAGCTGGGCACTTGCGGTTTTTTTTGCGGTACTGCGGTACTGCGGTACTACCGCACTACCAAACCGGTACCGCATAACGCAGTACCGCAAAGGATCGCTGAAAGTACAGCAGTACCGCTACCGCATTTTTTGCGGTACTGCGTTATGCGGTACCGGTTTGGTAGTGCGGTAGTACCGCAGTACCGCAGTACCGCAAAAAAAAACGCAAGTGCCCAGCTTTGAATTATTGCTCAATGCCTTTTATATTAGAATTATTTTAAAGTGTTTCAAGGAACGCTCATGAATAACAAAATGAGAATAGACTGCAAAACTGACGTTTTCCATAAATTTCTCTGACAGTACTTGGAGTTCCATTGATATTTAATCAAGTTTAAAGGCTTCGCTTAAAGATTCAGTTTGAAATTATTATTTATTTTTCGGGACATTATATCAATGATTGGGATTTAGAAGATATATTATTATAGATTTGGTATATTACTTGTAGCGGGTCATTGAGAATTCTATGAAGGATGAAATTTAATATACAGGGTGGCGCAAAAGTCGCGCACTATAGGAATTTTCAGTGTTGACTCTATTATTTTTTTTCTTTTAGGGAGGAGATGGCTGTGAAATTAACAATAGAAAAGAGGGTGAGCTTGGTTTTAATGTATGGAACACCAGGTACTATAAATTGATCAATCGCTACAGAATTTAAATTCTGTACCGATTCATCGACTTGATACAATACCAGGTACTACAAATTGATCAAGTGTTACAGAATTTAAATTCTGTAGCGATTCATCGATCTGCTGTACCTGGTATTCCATGCATTAAAACCAAGCTCACCCTCTCGTTTATTGTTAATTTCGCAGCAATCCCCTACCAAAAAGAAAAAAATAATATAGTAAACACTGAAAATTCCTATGGTGCGCGACTTTTGTGCCACCTTGTATATATAGCGTTATTTCATACTTCGCTGCCAAAGAAAATATTGTGGCCATAATTTTTGTCGGTGAATTCTTTTTCGTTACTGTCCACAAATATCAGCGAAAATCAACCACAATTTATTTTAACTACTATTAATACATACATACATACATACATACATACATACATACATACATACATATGTTTATTATACTATGTCCTTCTCATGTATAAGTGTGTATTGTACTGTCGCCGCGCCAAGGAGTCCAAGTACCCCGCGGACTGTTAATTTGCCCATTATGCGCAACGGTTATTTTTAATCAACGCCGCTCTTCCTCATGGTGGAAATGTGTACTACACTTAGTTTTTCTCTTTCACTAATGCCCCTTTCAGTCTGTCTCAGCGAATCGGTATAATTTCTCAGTTTACACTATTTGGTCACTGTACAGTTGAGGTATCACTTATCCTTCTTCATTTTGAGCGCAATTTTGATCAGTAATTGCCCCTCAAAGTATGAATTCTCGCAGAGCTTCATTCAGAACATCAATGACTTTTATACTCCGTATTCAGCTTTCACGTTTGAAAACAAAATACATTCAAATAACTGAAAAGAAGGTAATTTAGGACAAAACAATATTTCAGAATTTAAAAAAAAAATTTAATCAGTAAAAATGTCGCAAAATTCTTGGAAAATGGTGGAAATGTGTACTACACTTAGTTTTTCTCTTTCACTAATGCCCCTTTCAGTCTGTCTCAGCGAATCGGTATAATTTCTCAGTTTACACTACTTGATCACTGTACAGTTGAGGTATCACTTACCCTTCTTCATTTTTAGCGCAATTTTGATCAGTAATTGCCCCTCAAAGTATGAATTCTTGCAGAGCTTCATTCAGAACATCAATGACTTTTATACTCCGTATTCAGCTAATACATTGAAATAACTGAAAAGAAGGTAATTTAGGACAAAACAATATTTCAGAATTTAAAAAAAAAATTTAATCAGTAAAAATGTCGCAAAATTCTTTGCATAAATTCAAGGCAAAAAACAAAACAAAAAAAATGGCGTTCAAACAAGTTCAGTAAAAATTTCGAAGTTCCGCAACAAAATACTTAACGTATTTAAAAGAGTATAGCAAAATTGCACAAGGCAAATTGAGAACTATGTACAGGTACCTAAAGGAATGTGTCAACTCAAAGAATTTTTACAAGATTTACCCCCTCACAATCAAACTGAGTATGGGCTTATATATTTCAAAAATAATTGGGTGGAGTCAACCAAATCTGACTGCCTTAAAGGTGGGATTTCACCTCAATTTAACCACTTACCAGCTAATAGGATAGCTACATTAATAGCGTTTGATTTGGTTTGCTCATTGTATCAGTTGCTCGGAGACACTAGCACCGGACCCTTGAAGAGGGTTGGTTCTTGATAAGCCAGGAAAGATTCCGAAGAGGATACAGTTTTACACGAAATCTTAAATCAGATTAGGAATCTATGGTTTGACAAAACAAATTACTGGAAGATAATAGGATGACTCTTAAAAACAATAAATCGTAGGTTACAACTTAAGTGAGGGAGAGAACTTATATGTTATGGAGACGTTTATGTGTAGGGTTGCCAGATTTTTCAAATGCCCATGCGACCCAAAAAATTTTCTGAGGTTTTTTTAAAGACCAAATTTTTTTTCAAATTGAAACTAGATTTCTTCAACGGTTACAACAAACAAAATTAGAAAAATTTTATTACAAAAATATTTAACAATTAAACATCGTGAATAAACTGAAATTATTATACATAATATTGAAATTCTAAATCAATTCATCCCTAAAATATTTGCTTAAAAAATATTTTTTGCCGGACATTTTGAACGCGGGATTTTGACGCGGGATTTTGACGCGGGATTTTTGGATCAAATGTGGGACTGTCCGTAAAATACGGGACGTCTGGCAACCCTATTTATATGTTTTGTAGCGTGAACTCTAAAAACATTTAGAATAGACGTCATTTTGATTAGCTTTTTACACTTTTAATATTCTAAGCCATTTTATTTAAAAGGATATCCGAAGCAAGTGTAGTTTACGTCCCCCTGTGGTGCCTAGTGTAGTTTACGTTCCCCTACGTTATCCTAGTGTAGTTTACGTTCCCCTACGTTATCCTAGTGTAGTTTACGTTTCCCTACATTATCCTACTGTAGTTTGCGTTCCCCAACTTTGTCCGCGTATGCCTAATCAAATATAACGTTAAAACTAACGAAAATATTACGACTCAACCTAACCAATCGTCAATTTATATACGAGTGAATATATATATAAATATATATATATATATATATATATATATATATATATATATATATTGGCGACTGGTTAGGTTAAGTCGTAATATTTTCGTTAGTTTTAACGTTTTATTTGATGGATTTATTTAAAATATGTCTCCTAAAGATCCTAGTGTAGTTTGTGTCCCCTTTTGCGTCATGGGGACGTAAACTATACTTGCTCTAGATATCCTTATGTTCGATCTATCGGGCGGACAGTATTCAATATCTGTAAACATCATTAGGAGAGATATGAAAAGTTTGCTGATACACGAATTTTCTCTCTCTCTCTCTTTCTCTCTTTCTCTTACACACACACACACACACACACACACACACACACACACATATATGGCTTGGATTTCTTTTGTGAACTAAAAAATAGATTATTAACAAACTTCGATTATAAAACTGTTTGGAATTTCATCCCCCAAAATTTGCCCTTTCATCAAAATCATTATATCTGATAATGTTGTTATTCTCTGCATCGCAACTACGCTTCATGTTTATGAAGGAGATGCGTAAAGTTGTTTTGCGCTATTACTATATCTTTTTTAATATAATTAATCCATAACTAGGAACACACACACACACACACACACACACACACACACACACACACACACAGAGGAATATAATGAAAACATTGTTGAAAACACTGATCATACCTAAGCTCAATCGTAACATTCTCGCGTAAAAATAATGACATTAGTGAACTTGAAGGGATTTAGAGAATCTTCACAACCAAGATCAATGGATGTAAAGAACTAAATTACTGAGAAAGGTTACGTGAATTAAGTTCATATCCACTGAAAAGAAGAAGAGAGAGAGAGGTACATCATTGTCTACACATGGAAAATAAAAGAAAAACTAATCCCTAATCCCACTTTAAACTCGTAACCATTCAAACAACAGTGGAAAGCAAGAATGTGTCGTGTTCCAAGCAAGAATGTGTCGTGTTCCAAGCAAGAATGTGTCGTGTTCCAAAACTAAAGGCTAGATAGGAAACAACCTCAATCCTGAAGAAAAATAGCTGCTCAAGGAACCACGGAACACGACTGGTGTAGTGGTGGAAACCTTCAAAAGAAGAGTAGACACCTGGCTCAGAACAGGACCAGATGAGTAGGGAGTACCTGACTAAGTGAAGTGAAGCGTGCAAGAAACCAACTTTCTGCTTCACCAGGCAAACTCGAGAGGAGGGGCAACAAGCCTGATCTCCTTGAAACGAGGAATCATCGCATATATATATATATATATATATATATATATGGGATGAATTTCACAATAAACACGTGAAATGAATAAATGCTGCAAACCCACAAGGAAAAAGAAAAACGATTCCAAGGCCTTTCGTGTATTCAAAGCGTAGCGGTGTAGCTTTGAATACACGAAAGGCCTTGGAATCGTTTTTCTTTTTCCTTGTGGGTTTGCAGCATATATATATATATATAAGCAAACAACCACAAGGAAAAGGAAACACAAAGTCCGAGCGCTTTCGTGATATATTCACATTATCAAGGAGGAACAGAAAATAGACGGAGATTACAAAGTAAATGAGTTAAATAGACAAGCAAAAAATTCACAATCGGCACCTCAAATTAAAGGCCTTTAAGGCTTTAAGGCCTTTAATTTGAGGTGCCGATTGTGAATTTTTTGCTTGTCTATTTAACTCATTTACTTTGTAATCTCCGTCTATTTTCTGTTCCTCCTTGATAATGTGAATATATCACGAAAGCGCTCGGACTTTGTGTTTCCTTTTCCTTGTGGTTGTTTGCTTATTAATAAGGTCACGTGTTATTTTGTGATTTTAGTGCATATATATATATATATATATATATATGTGTGTGTGTGTGTGTGTGTGTGTGTGTATAGGGTTGTATCGAATACTCGGTATTCGGTAAAAAATTAGGATATTTGGTATTTGGTATTCAACCGAATGTTTTTTACATGTTTTTACACCAAATATTTGATAATTAATCTAAAAAACGTAATTTAGGAAATGGACCCTCAAATGTATTTTTTTTATTTCAAAGAATAATTCCAAACAAATCCAACTCGATATAGTGATACTAATAAGTAATAACCTTATAAAAATGAAGAGGCAGTAATAAAAATTACTTCAAAAACAAAACCTAATAATTGAAATTTAAGGCAAGTAGATTATCGTGTAGGAAAATTAGTCGTTCAACAGCATCAGGAGCTAAACGATTACTTACGTCGGTAATTACATTTTTCGCAGAAGTGAACAGCCGTTCACTTCGTACGCTTGTGGGTGACGTATTGAGATATTTGCGAGCAAGTACTAATAGTTTTGGGAGTCTTTCGCTGTTATGGAGCCACCAATCAAGAGGGTTCGTGTCTCGACTGACTCGTGGCTACTTTGCATAGATGTTTAATTCTTTTTGACAACTTTGCTGGCTACTTTTGATAGGTGGCGGCACATCTGATTGTGAAAACGTGGCTCCATAAGTTGACCTTCGGCTTCTTTTTCGAAGGTTTTTGATCTTCTCGTGAAACAAAAGCAGTTGTTTCATCGCCATGTTACGTGTAGGACTAGCATTAGGTAATGTAGCGAATCAGGCGAGTTTGTCTAAAACAATTCGTCTAAAATACAATTTGTCTAAATCAATTTGTCTAAAACAATTTGTCTAAAATAGTTTGTCTAAAATCAATTGTCTAATACAATTTGTCTAAATACAATTTGTCTAAAAATAATTTGTCTAAAATACAATTTGTCTAAACAAACAATTTAATATAATATGGCATACAAATTGTTGCCTGATGTACAATGCTATTTATTACTTGCCACGCCCCATCTTAAAAAGGTTACCTCTTGTGCGGAATAGTACATCGAAATCAGTTTATCCCGGAACCCATAACCCGGTTAGGTTAGGTTAGGTTAGGTTAGGTATGTTATGAAATAAAATCAACCCATTTTCAATCTTTTCATCCTCACTCCAAATTTATCAAGCAGACAAATGCATTTCTAGTTATCTTCAGTTATTAGTCAAACTGTATTTTAGACAAATTATTTTAGACAAACTATTTTAGACAAACTATTTCGATGTACTATTCCGCACAAGAGGTAACCTTTTAAGATGGGGCGTGGCAAGTAATAATAGCATTGTACATCAGGCAACAATTTGTATGCCATATTATATTAAATTGTTTGTTTAGACAAATTGTATTTTAGACAAATTATTTTTAGACAAATTGTATTTTAGACAAATTGTTATTAGACAAATTGATTTTAGACAAACTATTTTAGACAAATTGTTTTAGACAAATTGATTTAGACAAATTGAATTTTAGACGAATTGTTTTAGACAAATTCTCCTAGACGCGTAATGTAGACATGGTGATTATCTCATTTTTTACAAAGATGAGGAATTATAAAATTTCGTCTCGTTTTGTATTTATATTTTTATAGGACTTTTAGACAATAATTCTATTCATTTTTTTACATTGACGCCTAATAACCCAAACAAAACTAATATTCAGTATTCGGCCGAATAGTTTGCACAGAATATTCGGTATTCGATGAATTTTAGTACTTGGTACATCCCTAATATATACAGGGTGGCGCAAAAGTCGCGCATCATAGGAATTTTCAGTGTTGACTATAATATATTTTTGGTACTTACGTATTAACGGGGGGGGGCACCACACATATTGATGATTGGTTAGGTTAAGTTGTAATATTTTCGTTGTATTAATCATTGTAAATATTTGAAATATAAATCATTGTAAATAATTTTAAAAATATTGCTATTATATGATGTATTATAAATTTTCAATTAACGAAAATATTACAACTTAACCTAACCAATCATCAGTATGTGGTGGCCCCCGTTAATACGTAAGTACCATATTTTTTTTTCTTTTAGGTAGGGGATGGCTGCGAAATTAACAATAGACGAGAGGGTGAGCTTTTAATGTATGGAATACCAGATACAACAAGTCGATGAATCGGTACATATATAATATATATACACTATATATATATATATATACGTATATATATATATTCTCTCTTATTTTACTTTCTTAGCAATATTTTATACCATTTTGTTCTATTTTTTAGTAAAATAACACATGGTCACGTAAGAAAAGCTTTCATTACTTTAACAAAAACCAAAACTCGCATTATCTGTTTTTTTTAGTTAAAATTCATCTCCCTAAAAACTCTCTCCAGTTAATGTAACTTCTGATTATCGTATTCTCCCTGATTTCCTCAACATTAACAAAGTCTTTCGGCTGAAATGATGGGGCCTAACTCTCATTTATTTGCTTTTCAGGAACAGCGTATATCTTTGGAATGTAACCTATGTGTATGTTTTTGCGAGAAAACAGTAAAATATACCGTACATGATGTTACTTTTAAGGGTTATAACCGCTGGGTTGCGTATCCAGCGACTTTGCATTTGCGAGCGTGGTTCAGTAACGTGGGCTACATAATTGCAGCCAGTCAAGGGTTAAAAGGTATAAACCCTCATGAAATACTGGTCACATTATTGCACGCCTTCCCTTCATGGCTTTATATATAATAATATATATAATATATATATATGCACAGACACACACACGCACACACTTATATATATATATATATACACAACCCCGGACCCCAAAAATAGAACTGTCTCAAATGCGCTCATGACCTTCATACCTTTAACTTATACACCTTTATGAGGAATGTCGAGTGTCTGTGACGTCATTATGATAAAAAGACACAGCTGTATGCCAGTTTTGAAAAGAAAATTAACAGAATAATCCCCAAAGACGAGAAATCGCGTCTTGAACGTACAAATTATAAACTTTATTTTGGTATATTTTGTTCAGAGATATCTGTAGTTTTAATTTTTTTTCATATTTTCGGTGAGACCTCGTAGTTGGGTAAAAACCTGCAAAAGTACTGGCGGTGGCTGATTACCTTCGCAGAAAGTGCTGGCGGTGAACGTGTTAAAATATAGCGACGTATCAAAATATTAGAATATCGTATCAGGTATTACAAAAAAATAGAATAAATTCATTATGTTTATTGAGTACTGCCAGTATATTAAACCTTTATTAAAAACTTTTTAACTCTGCGTCTTAGAATTTAGTTGGTTCACCCTTAGCCCTGATTATGGCCTCTAATCGACGTGGTTTCGAGTCGACAAGCCTCTTGCATTCTTCTATAGTTATCGATTGTCAGGTTGTCATCAAACACCTCTTCAGTTCACTAAGACGCTTTTGGACATTCTTCTTAGCAATATTCCAAGGATTTTCTATTGAATTAAGATCAGGAGAATTAGCTGGCCATGGTAGTACTTCAATTTCATGAGCATCAAATCACGCAGGTGTTACACGAGCCGCATGAGCTGGAGCCAGGTCATGTTGAAAAAAATGGTTCGTCTCCATACAGCTGTTCTGCGGACTCCAGCATGAAGTATTCTAATATTTCTTGATAAATGTCACTGTTGACAGTTCTATTTAAAAATTTTACAAATGCAAGTGACACCACACCATTTGCATTCACGTACCCTCACACTAACACATTCTCCGCATTTATGTAATGAGATTTCGGTCACGAAATCCGAAAATTAAGCCGAAGTTAAATGCGAAGCCACAGAGAAGACGACTATCCTGATGCAAAGAAAAAGTTGCATGGATTGCAAACGAGTGGCCAAAAGTGCTTTTTACAGAAGAATCAAAATTTTGTGTGTCATTTGGTGACAGGGGTACGCGAGTTTAGCAAAGAAAGTCTGAAATGTATCATGAAAGCCGCCTGAAGCGATCGCTCAAATTTACAACGAGTATGTTAACCTGGGGGTTCGTAAACAATAGGTCGTCGTGGTAAAGAGCTGTCTATCATTGAAGTCTAGTTAAGATTCAAATTCTCACAACACTAAAACTAGAATACATACCCAAATATATATTCATACATCCTACTACATACATCTTTACCTTAATCAAATCTTAACCCGAATGTAATCTCTCAGATGCGTCTCTATAGAACTTATCGAATTTAAGTAGATAAGAACTTAAATGGAGAAAAATTTAGTTATAAAAAACAAGCATTTTAAAAGAAAGTTAATTATAATACGAATATTGTATATATATATATAATATATATATATATATATATATATATATATATTAGGGTGTCTCAAATATACGAATGGAGGATTTCGGGTCGGGGCGACGCTTGCCCGTATTACACCTTTATAAAGGATTGTTATCACAAAATTTGACAGCTGTAGGAGGATTTTTAGGGGTCACTCAAGTTCGCCACTTCTGTTTTCACTTATACAAGATTTTTCTCTTTCGCAGGTGATGGTTACTAGAGCAGGAAACCAGTTGTGGTTGCTGGACAAGGCCCCAATTGCAGCGATTGTTTGTCCACGACTTCCATCGAAGGAGCAATGCCTGCTCCTTTACTTCCACCACCACCAAGACCAAGAGGGAAGGAAGACCAAATCGGAGAGCATTCGCCTGGTGGTGGAAACCATCTGGCCCATCTGGGAGAAGGCCAACATACCAACTACCACCAAGAAGTACGCAGGGGAGAAGCTGGCGAAGTTGATCGATACCTACGACGCACTCAAGAAGAACAGGACAAAGCCGCAAGAGGGTTACCGGTACAAGGAGGTGATGTTCAAGTTGGATTTGGAAGACGTGTTTGACGTGGCTCACTCCTCCGCGCTATCCTCCTCCAAGGTCCCTCAGGAGGACAAGGATTTTCTCACCTCGCAGAGGGAAGACAGGATGTCGTCAAGTCTTGCGGGGGTGGACCAGAAGACAGCGAAGAAGAAAGCTGTGAAGCGGAAGAGGGATCTTGCAGCCACGGCTAGGAATAGTAAATGGGATGCTGGGGTGACACAGCTCATGGAGGTAGCGATCTTGGAGGTGGATGGTAGCAGCACTGAAATGAACACGGAAGACGAGGATGATGACGACGAGACGTACCAAGCGCCCAGCACCAGCAAGGCCCAGACTCAAAAGAAAAGGCGAATGAATGCCCTCACGGACCCGAATCTCATCGCTGCTTGGGATCGCGACAACATGTCCGTGAGACAAGCAACGTCGTCCTTTGCAGCAGCAGCTCAGAGTTTGGGTCATGACCTGGATGACCTGGTAATCTCGCCAGCAACTGTTCATCGAACACGGAACAAGATCCGAAAGGAGATGGGAGAAGAGTTGACCCGAAAGTTCGAAGCTTCTGGTTCTTTAGTCTTGCACTGGGATGGGAAACTGTTGGAAGATATCGCCAAGGAGAAGAAGGAGGTTGACCGGATTGCTGTTGTGGTGACGGGCGATGGAGTCGAGGAGCTTCTTGGTGTACCCGTTGCGGTGGACGGCACTGGAAAAGAACAGGCTGCAGCCGTACTCCAGGAAGTCCAGGCTTTTGGCATTTCGGAGCAAATCATTGGACTGGGATTCGACACCACAGCTGTGAACGCTGGGATGATCCAAGGTGCTTGCGTTCGCATTGAGCAGGAGTTTGGCCGTCCCATGTTGTGGTTGGCTTGCCGTCACCACGTCTTGGAGATCTTACTCAAGGATATCTTCGTGCGATGTCTGGGGCCGTCCTCTTCCCTGACATTCTCCTCTTCAAAAGATTTCAACAGCGGTGGGCCTCCATTGACAAAGGGTCATTCTTGTCCATCGGTGACGAAAGCAATCCCACAACAACTGACAACTGGGCAAATCAAGCGTCTTCCATGAAGAAATACCTGCAACAGACGCTTTCCCACGGCACACATCCCCGAGAAGACTACCGTGAACTCCTCATCCTTTCCTACCGCTTCCTTGGCGGTCAGGTCCAGGGGGGATTTCGTCAGCCTGGGCCTATCACCACGCCAGATGGATGGCCAAAGCCATCTATGCCCTCAAGATTTTCATGTTCCGTTACCAACTGGACCTGACAGCCAGGGAAGAAGGAGGACTTCGGCGGCTGTGTTTGTTCATCTCCCTCGCGTACGTGAAGCAGTGGAATGAGGCAATGGTCTCGAATCGAGCTCCACTGAACGACCTAGAGTTCCTTCGCCTGCTCGAGGCCTACCCTGACAAGGAAGTCAGCCACACGGCATCCATGGCCTTGAAAAGGCACCTGTGGTACCTCTCAGAGATCTCGTGGGGCTTGGTTTCTTTGACGACCGCATTCCAAAGGACACGAAGCTAAAGAGGGTCCACGACTTCAATCCCCCGCCACGAAGAAAGGACTCAAGCGGATCGATCCGAGGAACTTCAATCCACAGCAATCCATCGAGCTCTTCGTCACCCGGAGAACAAAAGAAGTCTTCTTCCGCGCGATCCTTCCAGAATCTGAGTCTCCCACCTTCCTCATGAAAGATCCAGAGGATTGGATCAATGACCAGGATTGGATCACGGCGCAAAAGAGGGTGAAAGCCCTGAAGGTGGTCAATGACGCCGCCGAGCGTGGTATCGCTTTGATGAAAAGATTCAATTCCACCATCACGCGTGATGAGAAGCAGAAGCAATTCGTCCTCAAGGTGGTTCGGGCTCACCAGAAGTTGATCCCCGTCAAGACGAAGGAGAGCTTGAAGAGTAAAATCAAGTAGTGTAGGACAGATTGATGATGAAAACAATCCATTTATACGCGCTTATTTCAATTAATGAAAGGTGCATTTCGTTTATTTTCATTTTTGTTCAGAAATAAAGAGAATAAGAGAATGATAGAAATTTCTTTTTTTTCTTAAATAGCTACAAGAAAGTGTTAAACTTGAGTGACCTCTAAATACTGTTCGATTCCCATCATTTTTCGATTTTAGAACCTCTATGCCTATTGAAATCGGGGCAGCATTCGCGAGCAAGAGAAAATCGAAAAAAAAAATTTCTATGTATTAATGAGACACCCTAATATATATACACGGTGAACCAAAAGTAGGTGGACAGTAGGTTGAATACGGTTTGTGTTATATTATATTATAACTATGGTGTTCATTATAACTATGGTGTTTGTGTTATATTATATTAAATATTATAACTAAATTTATTTAAATTTTATTTGTATTATAGTATACAAAAATTAAATATGTATTCTCAAAATAAACGTTATCATTTACTGTCCACCTACATTTGGTTCACCCTATATATATATATATATATATAAATATGAAGACTAATTGCGTTTTCTGAAGTTAGAGTGTAGGAATGCTTCATTTACAATCGAGTGAACTGATCGTTAGCTACCTTTGTGAAATGAACGTAGCCTAACATCCATCTTGAAGTTTCTGTATTGAAATTCAGTTATGGCTATATATATA
>JAJOZX010002533.1:457500-555000 GCA_023014485.1 Bathynomus jamesi | reverse complement strand
TTGATAAAAAAATAGTTGTCACAATTTTTACGACAATTAGCAATTAATTCATGATACTGAATTTTTTTTCAGAGGTGTTATATATATATATATATATATATATATATATATATATATATTCGCAATAAGATAGTTTTCAAATTGTAAAAGAAGTAAAAAACAATCTTAATGCAGAAACACATAAGGATTAACACAGTGTACGAGATAATTTAAATACGACTGTGTTTGAATTACCAACTATGAAACGTGAATATGTGTGCCGTAAAAAAAATCTCAACCACACCTAATTTCTGGAACATCACATTTAGGAGATCACACTGAACAGCGTAATTACAAGCTTCATAAGTCACACTTTCACAATTTTTACAATTTTTCACTATTAAAGTTTGTTAATAACTGTCTCTTCATCTTCTCAAGGAAAACTAAATTAAATACCCTGTTTACCGTTAAATGAATACTTTCTACAGGGTGATTCACTCGCTACCAGCGAGTGAATCACCCTGTATTTTATTTTTTATTATTTCAAAGTAAGTTTCGTTCGTGTCATTTTTAGCCTTACCTTTTTCAGCAATTTTCATACCGACATTTTGTTTTTGTTTTTATTCATGAAAGCATCATTTTCATGATATCTTTTGTATCTTTCATTATCATAGTCATCATCATATTTATTGGATTTATCATTGTATCTGTCATTGTCTCTATTATTGTATCTATCATTGCACTTGTTATTGTGCAATTGTACCTATCAATGTATCTGTCGGTGTATCTGTCATTGGATTGATCATCTCAAAACCTTTCATTATTTCATCCGAAATATTCTCTTTTGCGATATCACGACGATCATTCGCATATGGTCTTTCGTATGAATAATCTCCATTGCTGTCGTGTCTTTCATATCTTCCATTATCTTGATCATTACAGCTTTCATATCTTCCATTATCGTGATCATTACAGCTTTCATATCTTCCATTATCGTGATCATTACATCTTTCATAATAATATTATCTTAGAATCTATCATTTTGGTTATTGCTGTAATAGATATTATTATCGTACAATCTTCTCTCTCTCTCTCTCTCTCTCTCTCTCTCTCTCTCTCTCTCTCTCTCTCTCTCTCTGCTTCGACTTACTTCTACTCCTTCTAAACCCAAATAACCCCTATACCCGTCCTCTTTTTAGCGTCATTATTATATAGATGTTCAACGTCTTCTAATCTAGACTGATTATATAAATACTCTGCGTCCTTTAATCTAGATTGATTATATAAATACTCTGCATCCTTTAATCTAGATTGATTATACAGATACTCACCATACCCGAGAGATTCATTCATTTAATATTATGACCAAAAAGAGCCACACGCGCTACATATTTAGACTTTATTGTCAACACTATTATTAAAGCGACACTATGAACAATTGCTCAAATTCCTTAATCCATTCATATGTAAAGAAATTACTTTCTGAATTTACTTGACGAATGTGAAGGAAATGAATTCAATTGTTATTTAAATGAATTTTAAACCCATGGTGAACAATATATGCAAATTACGGATAAAAATAAATTTATGGAGTTGGAATTATGAGTTTAAATTTATTATTTTAATATATTTATTTGAATCTTTACTTTAGGAACGTTAATTTTTAATATAAATGTGTAGGTCTTGGGAATATGGACGTCGTTTTGTCATGCAGATTACTGTTTACCAGTTTTTGTAATTGGTTTGGAGCAGATGAGGATCTGATGAGCATTTGCGAAATCGATTTAGTAGACGTTGCTTGTCTCAATCTCGTATTCGGAGGAAACCGCGGACATTTCTTTATAGAATGGAAAATGATCTAGTAGATATGAAAGATATGGTCACTTCTTCATACGATAAAGGATCTGATTTTCTCCAGTTTCTAGTTCTTGATACAATAATAAAAAAATTGATATATATCTCCATTTATGAATCTTCATCCGATGAATCCAACGAATACACGAATCACTCATCAATATTGACTCTTCATCTGCTAAATCCGACGATTACACAAACCTTTTTCCCTTTAAAACAAAGGGGTTTGATGGTAGACGAGCAGAATGTGAGACGCCTGAAGGTTCACGCAGAATGTGAAACGCCTGAAAGTTCACGCTAAAGTATAAAGTTTATATTTATTATAAAGTTTTAAATGCGTAAATATTTCTTCCTCTTTCCGGGTCTGCGCAGGTTTATTTGGATCACCTGAAGATCAGGGCCCCCAAGCCCCAACCTTCGTTAGTTAGCCTTATAAGGCTAACTAACGAAAATATCACGACTTAACCTAACCACTCGTCAAGGGCGTCCAGTTGATCTAACGATTGGTTAGGTTAAGTCGTGATATTTTCGTTAGTTAGCCTTATAAGGCTAACTAACGAAAGCTGGGGGGCCGTGATCTTCAGGTGATCTATTTATTGTTACTTCAAGATTTCAATCAGGATTTGTGATGTTTAATTCAAATGTAGAAATTAATAAATTTCTTAGTTCTTTAATATAAAATAATCATTATTTGAGGTTTATTTGAGGGTTGGCTGAGGTTTATTTGAGGTTTAACTGTTTCTAAGTTTCTCTGGAAGGAGTAAACTAATGAGGCAAAGAAGTTAGCGAGGGAAGTCAAAAGAAGTCTTCTTACGCTTCCACATCTTATCCCTCTTCTTATTCCTCTCTAAGTCCTTTAATTCCTAAATCTCGCGATGTTACATCTCTTTTATAGGTACATGGGGTAAAGGGGTTTACATAAGTTGGGGGATCTTAAAGGATATTCTGTTTTTCTAAAAGATAACTGAAAAAAACGTATGGAATACTAAATTAGATAAGTAAGGTTTTTATCAATATACAACACTAGCAGAAGCCCGTGATAAAAATACCACGCTTAACCAATCAACAGGGGCAATTCTATTTTTTTTAAATAATATTTATCGGAATGAGTACATACAAAAACAAACATTATCCGATTTCAGCTTTATAATTTTCCCGTTTTCGTGTTTTAAGGTGGGCGTGGGACAGACAGATAGACACAGACAGACAGACAGCATTAGCCTATGATATATATATACACACACAGTGCATATATAAAATTATATATATATATATATATATATATATATATATAATTATATATATATATATATATATATATGATGCACACCTACAAAGAAAATAAAAAGCGATTCCAAGGCCTTTCGTGTACTCAACAATACACTTCGTCAGGGAATGCTGAATACACGAAAGACCTTGCAGTCGCTTTTTATTTTCCCTTGTAGCTTGTAGGTATATATCATTTATTTATTTCATGTGTTTAATTGTGATATTATCTCAACACACACACACACACACACACACACACACACACACACATATATATATATATATTATGACAACTCCCAAGGGGTCTTTTCTCACGAAAGCAACGTTTCTCCGGAAGCGCCGACGCAGGAAAAAGACAATCAAAGTACGGAACAGTTATTTCCCAATTTCTCAACCCTGAGAAGACCTTAATGTACTTGCCAGGTTCCGGAGAACGAAACATCACAAGGAGTTTCATCAAAGAACAGAGGAGCGAAACTCAGTTCTGGAAATAATCCTCGGATCCCGAGGGATCAATTACTTCAAAACGCCTTGACATAGGCCTTCTCGGACGAGAGCTTTTCATCCTCTATTCATTTCTCTTAACTCTGGAATTCATTCTTACATTTTCGCTAAAGTTCATTCAGAACGAATAAGCTCATTTATCTTCCATTTATATTCTGTTCATTGTCTTTCATTCTGATTAACACTTAAGTGAAGCAATTCAATCATTGTATTATTGAACATTCAATTTAAGTAACTGCAATGTTATTCAATGTGAGCGTTTATCTGTTTGTTAATCAAATGGAATCCCATCTAACCTCTTTCTTTCCTTAATTATTGCTACTGAAATACCTGGTGACGTCAAACTAATTAGCTATTTCATTCATTATCACTTAAGCCAATGGAGATTATAGCAATACAAGAACAATACGTTAACCTATTAAACAGTTTATAAATAGCTACATAAATGGGTGAATATGTACAGTATATTAATATATATATATATATATATATACACATACTAGGGGCACTCAATATATTTTGCCCCACCCTTTTTTCTTAGCTAAATAATAGGCCATGGGGCTGAACTGTCTTTTGGGCCATAAGTTTGAACTTTCTGCGCTTCACATAACCGGATTTTTCCAGTTTCAACCTCCTCTCCTTGTATAAAACCGCTTTTAAACTCCCTTATATAAAACCGATGGTTAACGCATTTCGAAAATGGTGTCTGACAGTCGTAAACAGAGGGCTGTTATAGAGTTCTTAACTGCAGAGAAGGAAACAGTTGGAAATATTCACAAACGTCTACAAAACGTTTACGGAGATGCTGTTGTTGATCGAAGCACAGTTGGACGCTAGTCTAAACGTGTGAGATCATCGGAGAGAGGGAGAGCCAACCTCGATGATGAGCTACGCAGCGGTCGCCCGGCATCGGCTGTGACATTTCACACTGTGCAACGTGCAAACAGCATCATTCGATCAAATCGGCGCGTTCGATAAGAGATAAGAGACATAAGGGGATGACTTCCTTTTAAGAATTGTGATTGGGGATGAGACTTGGGTACACCATTTTGAACCTGAAACAAAACGCCAATCCATGGAGTGGCATCACGAAGACTCCCCAAGCAAGAAAAAGTTCAAAATGGCTCCCGCTGCAGGAAAGGTTATGGCCACCATCTTCTGGGACATGAAAGGGGTGATTCTGGTGAACATTATGAAGAAAGGACAAACAATCAACTCAGAGGCATATATTGCTACCCTACAGAGATCCAGAGACGTACAAAGCGAGTTCGACCGGAGAGAAAACTGGAACACGTCCTTCTTTTGCACGATAACGCAAGACCACACAACAGTTTGCAAACAAGAGAGGCCATCACAAAAATGCGCTTGACTGCGTTACCCCACCCTCCATACAACCCGGATCTGGCACCTTCAGACTTCCATTTGTTTGGGCCAATGAAGGATGCTATTCGTGGAAGAAATTTTCAGAGTGACGATGCGGTTGTTGAGGAGGTTAAGAGGTGGCTCCAGCGGAAGCCAGCGGACTTTTACCAGCAAGGAGTAAAGGCCCTTGTTTCGAGGTGGAGGAAAGCCGTAGAAAAGGATGGAGACTATGTGGAAAAATAAAAGCTTGTAAAAATGGTATTTAACTACCTGTGTACAAAATTTCTGGAACTTGCAAGAAAACTTGGAAAGAAAAAAAAAAGGTGAGGCAAAATATATTGAGTGGCCCTCGTATATATATATATATATATATATATATATATATATATATATATGCGCCTCGGTGGTGTAGTGGTTAGCGTCGCTGACTACGAATCCATCGGCCCCGGGTTCGAGACCCGACGGCAGCCGGCGCGCAGCAAAACCCAGCTGTTCATCCTTCCACACAATAAAGAAAGTGGTTGGTAGATAAATGGGTACCCCAGGTGGCCTAGTGGTTAAGACGCTGGGCTGCTGATGGGGCGTGGTTCGGATTCCACGTTAAACTCTAGGTCTAAGGTGGAGTGAAAAGCTTGACCTTCGTCAGAATGAACAATTCTGGCGGAAGCTATAGAAAAGTTTACCAAAGATATATATATATATATATATATATATATATATATATATATACCATATTCAGCTGCAGGCCCGGACAAATGGAATGCCTTGTTGATTAAAAAATGTAAGAATGAAATAGCTATACCCCTTTATTGGATATGAAGCAAATCCCTGCACACGGGAATACCGAGCATACTAGAAAGAGCGAAGTGACCCTATATATAAAAGGAGGGGAGAGGTCTCAAACAAAGGTCTATAAACCGGTGTCATTGACATCACATCTCTCTAAAAGATTTGAAAGAATAATCAAAGGGAAAATATATGATTTTTTGGGGACACAGGAAAGATTCATTAAAAACCAGCACGGATTCCGATCAGAAAGATCGTACCTATCTCAACTACTGTAATAGAGCACTATAACAATATCATAGATGCCAAAACTGCGATGTAATGTACACAGATTTTGCTAAAGCATTCGATAAGTGATCATGACATAATAGCGCATAAGATGAAACACATGGGAATAACAGGCAAGGGGGCAAATGGATCTACAACTTCCTCAGGGAACAGCTCCAAGCCGTAAAAATCTAAGGTACATCATCATCAGAATCGGAAGTACGCGGTTCAGCACCACAAGGAACAGTATTAGCTTCACTACTTTCATTATCACGCTGACGGACATAGATAATGAAGTAGACGACAACAGTATAGTAATACCATTTCCTGACGAAACAAAGATCGGCAGAAAAATGGGCAATGTAGAAGTGGAAGCCCTAAAGAGGGACACAAGCAGAAGATACAAATGGTCAGAAGACAATAGCATGAATTTTAACGCCGAGAAATTTTAGTTCTTGAGATACAGAAGAAATGAAGAACTTAGCATACTATGCCCCAGATAGACAGAAAATTCAGAGAAGCACGAAAGCAAGAGATTTAGGGGTAACAATGACCGATGATGCAAAATTTGAAACATAGCATCAGAGAGCGATAAACAAAGCAAAAAGAGTTACGGGACAACTACTGAGAACCTTAAAAAAAAAAGGGATGATAAGGTAATGATTCCCCTGCTGAAAAACATTGATTATACCAAAATCTGAATACTGCTCAGTCTTGACGTCCCCATTAAAAGAAAAAATTAATAAAGTCGAAGAAATTTAAAGAAACTTCACAGCCAAGTCTGATGGCTGCAAAGAACTCAACTACTGGGAAAAACTACGTAAATTAAATCTATGTTCTCTGGAAAGAAGAAGAAGAAGAAGGAGAGAGAGAGAGAGAGAGAGAGAGAGAGAGAGAGAGAGAGAGAACGATACACCATAGTTAACATATGGAAAATGATCGAAAAACTGGGACTTAACCTTATACTGAACCCAATTAACATCCAAACCAAACTGGAAATAAGAAAGGTAGAATGTGTAGTGTTCCCAAACTAAAGGCCAACAAGGGACATCCTCAACACTGAAAGAAAATAGCTTGGTTGTCAGGGTGTCAAGACTTTTTAACTAGCTTCCGAAGGACCTCAGAAACATCACAGGTGTTAAAGTCAAAATCTTCAAAAGAAGACTAGATGCCTGGCTCAAGACGATACCAGATGATCCGGGTGTGCCTGGCTATGTGCGATGGAGATCGCAAGAAAGTAATTCCTCCATCAGGCCAGGCCTAGAAGAGAAGTGGGGCCACCAGCTTGACCTTTCGGATGTGAAGAAAGACCGACGCACGAACTTTTACCAGGTTACCAGGAACCATTTACAGTATATGTATATATATACAACTTTATTTAAAGGTTTGTTCCTCGAAAAGCGCAGTTTAAGGATGAACATGAAAACAGGAAACTGGAAAACCTAAATATTTACTATTCTTGTTTAGGAGGTATAAAAGGCAAACATTTCGGAAATGATGTTCCATCGTCAGTGCTGAAAAATTATAAAACATTAAAACGATACAAGACAATACAAAAGTATTCAATAAAAACAACATTGAAATTAATAGAAACAGGGTCCGGTCATAATATGTGATTTTAAAAATTCAACTCAAAACCATTCCTATCGTATTATGCTTTAAAATACCTTTCTAACGGGTATTACAAAAGGGGGTAGCTTCATTTTTTTACCCCTTCCAAGCTCAAACACAAATTTGCAGCTCGAAATGACGACTCCCGAGGAGAAAACGTGTAGTAGAAATTTAATCTTTTTGCCATAAAATGTCTGTTATTAAGTTAATAAGGTATAATGAGGTACCAAAACGTGTATTTTATCCTGCTACATTTAGATAATATATATATATATAGTTAAGAAGAATTTAAAATAGCTGAGTTGGACCAGTCCAGTCCTGAAGATGGACCAGTCCTTTTGAATTCGTCTCAGAATTGCTGTTCGTGTTATAAAGTACAGAATGTGATGGTACCATTTGCTATATAACATTTTCTTCACTTCGTTGAATGATTTTCTGTGTGATACTTTTGTTGTTTGGTCCCCCAATAGGTAGCGTAAAACACCAAATACATCTGAGTACAGTGGAAGTCCATTAATGTCTGTAAATTTCTTTATTGGTGGAAAGTCAATGTCTGAGTCAAGAAGTACTCCTGACTATTGTGTTCGACTGGTCATTATGTTGATTCCATCATCAATATCAAAACTGCCTGAAAAGGTGGGGATAATTGAGATGAACATTTTGGTACCTCATTTTATTATAAACACTCAACAGAAGGTATTTTATAGAAGAAAATTTAATTTTTTACCACATATTCACCACCCGCGAATAGCCAGCCATTTGGAGCTCTCGAACTGTGTTGGAGCTTGGGAGGGGGTCAAAAAAATGAAGCTACTACCAAGGGTAATACCTCGTTGGAAAGGCATTTGGAGTCATAACACAGTGGGAGTGGTTTTGTTTACAAATTTTATAAATAAAATTTTACTGTCATTTATCACCACCCCGTAAAAGTAAAAGATAAGGACTTACTTTAGAGATTCCTGAATATATATTTCTAATTATGAATACTGACACATAAAGCCATAGTTCAATAAAACCATAAAAAGTTAAAAATGATTAAAAAAAGTTAAAAATTAATGTTATCTTGTGATGGTCAGGTCAAACGCAGAACTGTAATCGTTTAGTGTGGTGGGTCTAGTTCCAAAATGTGAAAAGATTCCAAAATGTGAAAGTCGGTAATTTGGTTGCTGTTGGTGTCAAGGTACGGGAGAGGAGCCATGGGTTCTGGTGCCACTTTTGACTCCGGGAACCTTTACTACCAGTCACCTCCTTCTCTATCTTCCAGTCCGGACACTGGTTGTTGGTGTTTAGGATTTGAAAGAGGATGGTTCAGTTGAGTGATCTACAGCCTTCTTTTGACTCTCCTCCTCAACAATCTTTTCCTGAACACCTTTTTCAGACATCCGTTAAAAAATTCTTGATAAGATCTATCAATCACTTCAGAACATCCCAAATATTTCTGAGGACATTTACTACTTCAAAAATTCCCTTTTTATAATTATTCAAGTTCGAAACGACTGTAGAAGCCGACTTACTCGTTCTCCTTGCTTCCTTTTCCTTTCAGATCGATTTTCGCTTTATATTTACGAACACCAACAGGATTAAATCTTATTTTTGCCCTTTAAATAATCCCTCAAAATCTTGCAGCTCAGGCCATTGACCCCTCCTCTTTCCAAATCATAAACACCACCACCAACAACAACAACAACAAAAGTTTTCGAAACATTTGACTATTATACCTTCTATGCAAGAGTGATAAATATTTGGGTTTTCCTGTTCATTTTTATTTTACATATATATATATATATACGTATATATATGAAGATTATTTCACGAAAGTAACACGTGAAAAATATTTATGATGAATAAAACCACGAAGGAAAGGAAACACAGAATGGTGCTCAAGCGCTTTCGTCTAATGACATCCTCAGGAACACTGAAGTACATAAAGAGTTACAGCCTATATATAGGTTACAGAAAAAAAAAAAATATATATATACATATACATATACATATACACAAATATATATATATATATATATATATATATATATATATATACATATATATACAATAAACGGAGAGGTAAAAATAAAATTAAACATTAAAGGATTGTGGGAGGAGCATACAAATTAGTAAGGAAAAACTACCGATTTTTAGCACAAGATCAAATGAATTGTTTCCAACCAATGTTATAGATAATTAAAAAAAAAAATACAAATTTATACTGGAAATCTGCCCGGGTTTAGCACTCTGCCCTTCTTGTTTAAGTTCGATGTATATAAAAATAAATTGAAAAATAAAAGTTATTAGAGTAGCATACAAGTTTACCAAAGATTTAGCGTTCTACCCTTCTTATCTGAATCTGTTCTGAAGGAATTCAAAACAACAGGATCGAGTTGAAAAAGACCTTTGCCCATGTTGAAGTTATTTGTAAGTTGGATAATGGCCGACTCAAGAATATTTCTATTAACAATGTTGCTAGAGTGAAATAAAACTGAAGCATTATTCCAATAAATACAGTGGGATAACTCTGACAAATGGACAAAAAGGGCACTGGACGACTGTCCTGTTCTAACGGAATATTGATGCTGTTTTATACGTGTGTGCAAATCCTTTCCCGTCTGACCTATGTAAAAGGAATCACATTGTTTACAACCAATTTTATAGATAATGCCTGAATTATTGGTAGGGCTATTTTTTACTGATATTTTCCACAATATTGTTATATGAAAATACTACATTAATATCCAAAAGTTTAAGTACATTAGCAATGCCTAAAAAGCCTGGGAAAAATGGAAGTACTAAAATATTTTTTGACAAAGTACGAGCGTTATTATTCACACGATAGAAAGTTCGTTTTGCCTTGTTGAGACAAGATTCCATAAACGCAGATGGATAACACAGATCACTTCCAATACCGTTGATTTTTTCCAATTCGGCAGCGATGCATTCCGGACTGGCGATCCTAAGGGCGCGGAGAAACATTGAAGAAAAAATGGCCTTCTTAGTGGGGGTGTCATGTCGGTAACCTATATATAGGCTGTAACTCTTTATGTACTTCAGTGTTCCTGAGGATGTCATTAGACGAAAGCGCTTGAGCACCATTCTGTGTTTCCTTTCCTTCGTGGTTTTATTCATCATATATATATTATATATATATATATATATGGCATAAGGAAACGTAATGTAGCGTTAAGAAATTACATAAATTTGCGAGTGTCAGCGCCAATACTCTTAAAAGAAAAGGCTCAAAACTCTTGCGCGCGACTGTTTATGTAAAAAGGTCATTGAAAAAAAGATGATATTATAGTAAGTGAAGTGAAGAGTAATACAAGAGATTATAAAATTTTATCGCGAAAAGTCATTCGATTCCGTAAGAAAGTGGCCGCTGAACTTAACAAGGAAGAAAATAACTAGTTTTCAAAGTATTTCAATCACAGACTGAAAAGGAAAAAAAAAAATAAAAAAATCTTCGAACTGTAAAATAACAAAGGAAGAAAGACATCCGCCAAATTTCTTCTAAATTCTGAAAATAATTTCTCTTATGAAGAGAGTCTCTCTCTTTTTTTTTAGGATTAATAATCCATCTCGACAGTCTAAGTTTCTAAATTTATGTAAATTAATGTAATTGGTTAAAAGGTTTTATGTACCTTTTAATATTAAATTTATCTGTAGCTTTTATTACATTATTATAGGGCCCACTCATCCTTTTTTTTTTAAATGTATTTAATACGTAAATTGTTTATGTGCTTTGGATCCGAGCTTGAGCATCGTGTCCACCCCGTGGGAAGTGGGAATAGATTCTTAGTTAGTGTATGTATGTTTATATGTATGTATAATTTTTTACCTAAATGAATATTTATTTATATTTTTAGACAGTAATTATATACAGGGTGTCCCATAAGTTCGGTCTCATAGGAAAATTTATTTTAAATTATATTTACAAAAGTAATACATTAGAACTAAAACAAATGTTCAAATTGATGATTTGTTTTGGAACCCTTTTCTCACGAGTGTAACTCACTTCCATATTAGGCATTGCGCGTTATTCTACCTGCAACAAAACCAAGGTCCCAAAACGAGACATCAGTTCGAACATTCGTTTTCGTTCTAATGTATTACTTTTGTAAATTTAATTTAAAATAAGTTTTCCTATGAAACCGGACTTATGGAACACCCTGTAAAATTATTCTTCATAAAGCCAACGACCGTCGACTAGCGGGTTACCCCGTTTCTCTACAAACAAAATGAAAACACTGAAGTCGGGGGTTCGAATCCCGATAGTGCTGGTAATAATAATACAGGAGTTAGAGCAATGTGCCGCATTAGTTGGCCTGAGCGCTGTGCCAGTTTCTGGCACTCCTCAATGATTACAATTATTTAATTCCATAAATTTGTATAAAGATCAGTCACGAAAATTAAGCTAGAAAATGTTCTCGGATTGGTTTCTACATTAAAGATCTATGTGTATATATTGAACATTTATTTATGTAGTGTGTGTGTGTGTGTGTGTGTGTGTGTGTGTGTGTGTGTGTGTGTGTGTACAATACTATATAAAATGAGATAAAAATGATTCAGTCTCTTGATGCAAATAGCTGCAACCTAAACTGGATATAAAAAAATTACTCAAATTTTGCTTCTTATTCGTTACTCAGCAAATAAATAACTTTTTATAAGAACGTAAGTGAAAAATAATTAAATTGTTAAACTGTACAAGTATTTGATTTAATTTTAACTTTTTAAAAGCGTATGTAAATAACTTAAAATGTAAAAAAAAATTGTTATGCACAAAGTCATATTTTGGAATTCTCCTCTTCAAAGTTACCTCATGAAGTTTAATTGAACTCCTTCATATTTTATATTAAATTTTGTTTGTTTAATTTTGTTTGACTTTAAAGTGACTCTTTATAGTTTTGATTAACATTTCAATTTTATTTAAACAAATTATTTTTTAAGTTAAAATTTTCTATTTATTTTTTAAGTTAAAATTTTCTATTTATTTTTTAAGTTAAAATTTTCTATTTATTTTTTGTTAAAAATTTCTATTTCTATTTTCTATTTCTATTTTAACTTCTTGTTTTATTTAAAAATTTCGTATTTGGTAGAAAATAAAATATATCCTCTTTTGAAATAAGAACAGTTAATATTAACATTTTGTATGGGGGGGGATTTGTTAAGGGTCATGTTATTAATTTTTTAACCGTAATTAAAATAAAATACAGGTTTTATAAATTTTGAATAATGGTTATTTTAATAGAATTAAGTATAATTAACTACTCATTGATTAATTATATTAACAAATATGCCTTTTGCGTTATATTTATTTCTGGTTTCAGGTTTTCATTAAATTTTAAAATATTATTCGGTGCCTTTTCATGTTCATTTCTAATTTTTTTATGCAGTTTCGGAAAAAAGTTCGCCTCAGAACGTAAACTTTCTAAGTATAAAAATATTACTACTCATTAATAATTAGGGTTTGCTCCTGAAATTTATTACTGTCAAGTAAAGGAATAAAATATATAAAGAACAGATTTTTACCAATTAGTAATTTTTTCATGCTTTTAGAAATTTTCCGTTTCCAGGCGATTTATGGAGCAATTTCTTTGTAAAACGATGGTCCATTATCGAAGCCGCTGTGCCATTTTTCTTTTCTGAACCAATTTTGCACTAATTTATATCAACATACATCAAAAATAGAATTGGTTAAGAGTCGTTCAATATTCGATTCCAGTGGAACAGTTATGCAAATTTATAATAACGATGGTCTGTAATTTACAGTTTTTTATTACTGTAATGTTAAATTTTATATGTTCTATTAATATTCTTTTAATTTTATATACAGTATATAGTGTTTTAGTGTTTTCTACATGGTTTCACATTTAAAAGAACGGGTAATATTTTCATAAATATTAGAATTATTTTTGTTTGAAAAAAATATTCATTTAAAAAAAATCGTTACATTTTCGATTCAAATATTTGAGGGGAAACCCTTCTTGACTAGATTTTTTGGTTAGTCTTTCAATTTCACTATTAAACAGGCTCCAAATTGAGGTCCTAAATATACTGTACCTCCAAAGCAATAACGTTTTACGAGTAAGTGAAATTTTGTGGGGTGTTTTTTTTGGATGTGAGATTTATAATTCCAATAATGTTCCGCTGAAATAATTCATCATTTTTATTAACAACATTTTTTCAGAAGTAGAATTCACAGTTTCTACACATGCCATAAATGAGATTTACCCAACGATTGCAGCTGAGTGGATAACACTGTTTCTCTATAAGCGAATTGGATACACTGAGGTCGGGGGTTTGACCCCTGATAGTGCTGGTAACTGGTAATAAAATAACATTCCAGAAGTTAACACAATAGATCTCAGACTTTGATAGAGATGTCATACAGGTTTCTTGGAACATTGCTAAAGCATATTTTATAAGGTATACAGGGTGGTCCAGAAGTATAAATGGAACTATTTAAAAGAATATACTTTCCAGTATCTATCTATCTATTTATATATTTATATATATGTACAGTATTACTTGATTATATTACTTGATTTAACCCTAATTTCTTTGGTTACAACTATTTTTTAAAATAATTTGAGGTTACCCCCAAAAATTTAAACCTTTCGCTATTCATGTTTTACACTCAATGTAAGATCATAAATTGTTTATTTTATATACAAAATTACTTTAAGAATAAATTGATACTTTTTCATATAAAAATTAATTATTTTTTCAAAAACTTTTAATTAAAAACTTCTTTAAAGATTTGAAACAAGTTTTCAGTAATTATTTTTCTTTTTAACTTAAATTTTATAAATTAATTTCATATTTTTATCTTCTAATTTTTTGTTTGGAGTTTCCGTTTTGTTCTTTGAGAGTAACTGAAGTGTACGGTCAAATACAGGGTGTGCATAAAGTAACGCGAATGAATTGACATATCCGATTTGAACTGGTTTAAAGTAATTTTAACTTGTTTTTATAACTCGTATAAGAATTTTCAACATCTCTTATAAACCTTATATCGACTATACAGTTGTTGTAAAGTATCTGTAATAAATATTACTCGTCCATGTTCACTCGCGTTAATATAATTCAAATAATATTTGTCTCTTCACTCGCGTTACTTTATGCACACCCTGTATTAGAATGAAGGATACTATAAAAATTTGGAGAAAACCTTTAAGCATTTATGAAATAATAATAATAATAATAATAATAATAATAATAATAGTAATAATAATAATGGTGTAGTGGTTAGCGTCGCTGACTACGAATCCATCGGCCCCGGGATCCAGACCCGGTGACTGCAGCCGGCACGCAGCAAAACCCAGCTGTTCATACTTCCACACAATAAAGAAAGTGGTTGGTAGATAAATGGGGACCCTGGGTGGCCTAGTGGTTAAGATGTTGGGCTGCTCGTGGGGCGTGGTTCGGATTCCACGTTAAACTGTAGGTCTAAGGTGGAGTGACAATATTGACCTTCGTCAGAATGAACAATTCGGGCGGAAGCAAACCAAAGGTTATATATAGTACAAATGTACTCAAATAACAGTCTAATGTGCTAATCGAAGGTAATTTGCCAATTGAATTTGATACAATAATGCGCACATTTCTTCTAAAAATTTATAAATGAGTTAACGTCTTTGACAACTTTCGTGTACATGAAAGAGTGAATTATTAATTCAGAAGTATTTTTGGGTAAGTATAGTACAGGGCTATTCAAAATGATTCATCCGATTTCAACTGAGAATACTTCCGTTCCGTACCTATCAACCGTGCATCAACTGGGCATACACCACATGAAAGAGGAAATCTCCGAGTTTTACAAGATCACCGCGAGAGGGCTCCAAAGTCACGCCGTGGCCTAGCCTAGCAACAAATCGCCGTTGGATTGGTCGCAGTGGGCCCCATGACTTGGTGCTCCACAGCTGGCCCCCTAGGTCGCCGGATCTTACACCGTGCGACTTCTTCCTTTGGGGGGTACGTTAAGGATACTGTGTACGTGCCACCGTTGCCCACATCTTTGGATGAGCTCCGAACTCGCATTGTTACTGCCGTAGAGTCAGTGACAACGGACATGCTGGAGCGAGTATGGGAGGAATTCGACTATCGTGTCGACGTTGCTCGTGTAACTAGGGGAAGTCACATAGAGCATTTATGAGGTGAGAGACAAAATTTGGACAGTTTTTCTTTTGGTTGATGTATCACAAATCACTCTGTATTTGTAACATTAAAAAATATTCTCATTTGAAATCAGGTGAATCAGTTTGAATAGCCCTGTATATACCAAACTTATACAATACAACCATTATGATATTTATTTTGGTTAAATGACATTTTTTTTTTTCCATTTATATTAGACTCCGTTTTTGTAATTTCTCTGCCAGTTAACCTGGCGATTCGGTGGTGTAGTGGTTAGCGTCGCTGACTACGAATCCATCGGCCCTGGGATCCAGACCCCGTGACGGCAGTCGGCGCGCAGCAAAACCCAGCTGTTCATCCTTCCACACAATAAAGAAAGTGGTTGGTAGATAAATGGATACTCTAGGTAATCTAGTGGTTAAGACTCTGGGCTGCTGGTGGGGCGTGGTTCGTATTCCACATTAAACTGTAGGTCTAAGGTGGAGTGACAAGCTTGACTTTCGTCAGAATGAACAATTCGGGCGGAAGCAAAACCAAGTAGAACGAGCTACCAGTCATTCGACATATTCCAATAAAATTAAATTTCACTTCATTTTGCATCGTCAACTGAGGGGTTCGTCCCAAGACTAACTGCAAATTAACTACTCCAGGTTTAATGATTAGTTACAATTCTTTAGGTCAAATAACTCACGAGCTCACTTTTGAAAATGGATGCGTCTGTTGACCTGGCTAACATAATCTTGTAACCAGAAATTTTTGAGTGTGAACACCTTTTCATTTTACAAATATAGCTTCGAAATGCAAGCGAAAATATGTCAATATGTTCTCTGCGCGTAGGAAAGATATGTCCCTGTTATGCCAAACAATCTGATATATAATGCATTTTACTCACACACACACACACACACATAAATATATATATGGAAAAGGTGATGAAACACAGCTCTCTTTACTCATGTCAAAGATAAAACATGAAAGAAAGGAAAATGAGAACGAACCACAAGTTGCGTATATTGGAAATATGTTGAATCTCTGAAATTTGACGTTGATGTATGCGCACGTGAACAAATGTAGCGAACACAGCAACACACGACGTTTATGTGCGTTCAATGACTAGACATTCAATTACGAGCGCGAAATCGGACTAGTATATATTTATATTTTGTGCTTTGCAACAATACTGTTTAATGTGCAAATGAATGGAAGAATTTAAAGTTGATTTTATCGCCTTTAATGAAATTATATAATGTTTACATAAAACATAACATTTGTATGAAGTAGTTTGAAGGATTTGTTGAAGAGAACTAGTCGGAATATATATATATATCTTCTTCTTCTTCTTCCGCAGCTTATTATCCCATCTTTTCATGGGGTCGCTGTTTTTGGTTCGTCTTCTCCACTCTCCTCTGTCGTATACCACGTCCTCCTCCAAGTCCTTCTCCCTGATGTCCGCCACCACACAGTCCCTCCATCTCGTCTTCGGTCTTCCTCTTCTTCTCCGTCCCGGCAACTCCATCTCCAGCACTCTGCGCCCCACATACTCCTCCTCTCTTCTCCTGACGTGTCCATACCACCTCAGCCTGGCCTCCTGCACCTTCTTAGATACTTCCGCATCTATATATATATATATATATATATATATATATATATATATATATATATATATATATATTATATTTATGTGTATACACTCGTATACATAAAATGTATAGTTTCAAGTGCGTGTGTTTTCGGCTAATGACTCTTTAAAAGTTCGGAGAGTATAAGAGGATTAAATGTTTATCATTTGAGGCTTTGTAACTTCGATAAAGGATTGCAGTAATTTGAGAGTGAGCTTAAAGGAAAAGAAACATAAAGGAAAATGGGAATGAGGTGTTCAAATTGTGTTCATTTACTTTTGGTTTGGCTTAACTTAGACCATGTAACGTGTGTGTGTGTGTGTGTTTTAATACAGAAGTGTGTATGAACATGTAAGTATAAACCTGAGTTAAAACGTGTAAGTATAAACCTGAGTTAAAATATATAAGTGTAAACATAAGAGTTTCTAAGATGATAATGGATGATGTATATATCTATGGTTTTAGTATTGACTATCTTTAGCTTAAAATATATTAAATTAGGATTTAATCTATGATTATATTGGTGGCCGTAGAAAAGGTGACGTAAGTATGTGGAACGGTAGTAACCGAGGTCTTTTAAATTTGTTGGAGGTGGCGGTGTATCAGGATACAGCAAAATCACCTTCAGTAATTTTAAAAGAGGATTAAAGAGCGTGTCGCGTATAAGAGAAAGTCAAAGGAAGCACGTGACCAAATGAAGAACCGAATCAAAGGAATGTGAGAATCGTTGGCGGAGTTAAATAATGATGATATAGTGGGACATTATAGAGGGCAAACGTAGAATGACTTGTGGTGACGGACGGAAATAGGATTTGGATATGAAGAAATGAAAGAGATCGTTTATAAGGGTAGTTTGAGGGATGGATAACCAGGAGTGATTATCTGAGGAGGAATACGAATATGTAAGAGAGAGGCTATGAGGAAAAGTAATTGATAAGACAATTTGAGAGGAAGAACTGAAAGAAAGTGTGATATTAACACTCACACTGGATTTACGGAGATGGATTTGAACATTTTGAGACTGGGAAAGTTGATATACGTTAGTATGAAAAGAAAGCCAAATTGACTTAGAATACTCAGTAAAACTGAGTCATGTTTATGTGCAGAGAATATAGAAGCGTAAAAATTAATGGAAGGAGTTACGAAGTTTAGGTAACCGGTTTGAAAGGGATTCGTGATTGAAACGTGGTTCAACCAGGTTTGAGGTAGCAAAATTTTAAGTAATAAGGTTTGTAGAGTAGTACGAACTGGGAGTTCTAATGATCTAATGACCATATAAGAAGACATGATGGTTCTATACTACTGTGCGTGAAAACGCTTTTCCCCAGGAGAGCTTTGCTCACTGGTCAATGGCATTAATGCTAACGTCTCTAATGATTATGTGTTACTACACTACTTGGATTTAAACTGAAAACATGGAGAAGCATGGTCGGTGCCGTGGTAATCTTTAAAAAATACGGAATCCATGCTTCCAACAACATTGCTAACCATAGTCCAGAAATCGTCCTTCTTTTCTATAGATCTATCATCACACGGCGCATATGTTATCCTCACTGCTACGTTCAATTAAACATAATATCAGCGTACAGAAATCATCATTAACACACGCTTTCTCATATGTTAATGTTATTTATGTTTTATTAGCAAAGCAACACCGGTCGTAAACTCTTATGCTTCTCTCCATACCCGATTCCACATTTTTTTTCTTCCTTCCCACCTCATATCACCAATCCCTTCTAGCTTCGTTTTGCACAGGCTAAGCAAGTCAAACGTACGTTCTAACAATTCTTGTCCACTTGTCCTTCATTACGATGTCATTTATACCTTTAATATAAAACATTGAAATACGAACTTGCAAAATTTTTTTAGGGCAGTTTTGGCGGGCGCACTGCCCAATTCTAAGGTTTCTTTCATCGCTCGTGGGAGAGTATTTTTTTTCGTGATGGCATTCCAGCCCACTGTCCAACCCTGCTACGTACAGAGAATGAGAGTATATCACCACCTCGTCAGGGGTTCAGCACAGTCACCTTTTACGACACGTATGAGAAAAGCGGGGAATCAATTCTCAATCCCCGCATCGGCAAGAGATTCTTATCAAGAATTACTTAAATTCTAATTTTCTAATAATGAAATTTTATAGTTGGTTGTTACAGTATGAAAAATAAATAATTTACATGAAAATACTTTATTATGTCTGTGAAAGTATTATTTTGAAGAAAAAATTCATCAACTGAACTAAATAAGCATTTGGTTCTTTTGCATTATCCTCCCAACACTAATTTTTTTATATAATGTTGGTTTGGTTTTGGTTATGGTACTTTATTTTCCTTCCATTATAAAAAATTAGTGTTGTATTAGGTTAGGTTAGGTTAGGTTTGGTTAGGTTAGGTTACGGTAAAAACAGCCCGCCGCAGCCGTTAGCCGTTATAAAAAAAAATTAGCGTTGGGAGGATAATGCAAAAATACCAAACATTTTTTCAATTTAAAGTTAACTGTATTTTCACACTTGTAAATTAAAAGTATTTTTAAAAGAAAAGATAAAATACCCAATTCTCTTTATTTGTCAACCATTTACAAGTAGTCCTGTGGCGATTCTACATCGTCCTGCATTGGCGAGGCTACTTGTCACTTACAAATTCGATTTAGCGACAAAAAGGGAGATAAACAATGAAACTAATAATAAACTAAGTAATCCTTCTTGTTTTCACTTTCATTTTGCTTTTAACTTAGCATCTAATTTATCACGGAATACAAAGACTTCCCGGAACCTTCTATGCATAGAAATTTTACCTTCTTTTGTCTCAAATCACTACAAAAAGAAGTTTTGAGGACCATTTCTTCTTTCTAAAGAAGTTACGTATCATTAAAGGAAATTATTATATCATCTGACAAGAAGCTTTCATACTCAGAAGACGGAAAAAAAACTTCCCCAAGAAAGAACTTCTCAAAAAGAAGTTTTCAGTTCTAAATTTAGAAGGTTTTATTTTGAGTGTATACTTTCATATTTTTAAATTTGGTAAAACCTTTAATGTCCTTCTACTTTCTTTGTAAATTTTAATATTTTAATTCGTGTTTTTTCATATTAATTTTTAACTTAATTTGCATGTAATGGATTTTTAAATTCCGAAGTTGACTTTTTTATCCTCATTAATATCTTATGCTGAAGATGGCATTAGTGGATCCCGAGAGCTTTGTCTAATCCTATTAGATGTTCTTCGCTTAAAAAGTCCCTTTTTTTTTTCTTATTAAACTTCAACTCCGTCCTTGAAAACATTTGCGCGCCGTTTTACACACACACACACACACACACACACACACACACAATATATATATATATATATATTGTATATACTCGTATATCTCGAATTGCGTGAATTTAGGCAAACTGGAAAAAGGTCGCGTTCCATTCGATTTAATTCCAGTTCGATTTAATTCTAGTTCGACCTTGTTCCTAATCTAACCTAATCTATAACTTGAATTAACCTAGTTTTACCTAATCTAACTTAGATTAATATGATAGTAGCCTATATGGGTACTAAATATCAATTCCACCTAATTCCAGTACTATTCGACTTAATTGCAGCACATTCAATTTAATTGCACTCGGTCCAATTCACCTTCTTCTCATTCTGACTATATTCTATTCCCAGATAGTGGGTTTCATTCATTCTAATCTAATTCATTCCCTTTGATCTTCTTCAACGTTTTCATAAGTGAATTTGTGGCGAATTTCTCGTGAATTTCTATTGAATTTCTCGGGAACTTCGCTCATAGAAATGGTTTCTGTATGCATATTTGATGGTATTCTGGAAGTAAGTTATATACATTTAAAAAATGGAATTATTATTATTATTATTATTATTATTATTATTATTATTATTATCTGAGATTTTATATGAAGGAAGAAACCCAACAAAGCTTTTCTTTTCTCTCAATAACTTCAATCATTAAACAGTCCCAGAAACAAAAGTTGCTCCATAGATTTCAAACCGTAAAAAATATAGTTTTCACATTATTTTTGAGACAGAAATTATTCCGATGTTGTAAAGGTACCTCGCGTATGCCATATATTTAAAAAGTTTTAATGAGGAAGTCGCTACGAACTACGATCCAACATATTTTCTTGCTAACCATCGGAAATATTTTGAGAAAGTCATTTGTAGATACTTACTTGAAAAGTTGAAATACTTGAAAAGGAGTCGAGCGATGTTTCAGGATCGACCTGCGGTCGACTCCTCTGCAGCATGGTAGCATGCAGCATCCCGCCTCATTTGCGGGATTTGGCGGAGGAGGGAATTGGTTTCCGCTCTCCTCTTGCCCTCGTAAGAGTTTCGGGTCTCGTATTGTCAGAATATTTTCCAGCCTCGTTTTCATGGTCCCCTGTCCCACCGCAGTTGGAACAGTACAGAATCTGCCTCTTCTCTCATCTCATTGTGTTCCTATTTCATTTTTAAGGTTAGGGACACAACCCTAATAAAGTTTATTTTAAAAATATACTGACCCCTTATCAGCTCGGTCTTAAGGCGAAAAATATGGAAGATGTCGATTTTGTATTAACAGGGGAACTATTTCACAATTAAAAGAGTAAAATACCTCCACTGCAGTTTTCCTAGACCTATTTAAAGCCGTTTGCTCAACAGAACACTTAATCTCAATCCAAAGATTGGCTAATTATGGAGTAAGATGCGTATCATTAGGTTTCTCATATCGGATGACTCAGCTAATTTGCAAGAAAGAATCGTCCATATTTATATCAGGTGCTAAAACCAACCGAGAACACAAGCTCTATGTCAGATCCATAAGACTTCTAAAGCTTAACAACTTTCATGAGCTGAATGTCTGCTCACATATTCAGAAAAATTCTATAAGGAAGCTCCTGTGTTAAATATGGAAATCATATTAAACATCCAAGTAAACTATTCAGTGATAAGACATGATAACTTTTATTTCTAAAAACCCGTTAATACAAAAACCAAGTAAACTATTCAGTGATAAGACATGATACTTTTATTTCCAAAAACCTGTTAATACGAAAACCAAGTAAACTATTCAGTGATAAGACATGATAACTTTTATTTCCAAAAACCTGTTAATACGAAAACCAAGTAAACTATTCAGTGATAAGACATGATAACTTTTATTTCCAAAAACCTGTTAATACGAAAACCAAGTAAACTATTCAGTGATAAGACATGATAACTTTTATTTCCACAAACCTGTTAATACGAAAACCAAGTAAACTATTCAGTGATAAGACATGATAACTTTTATTTCTAAAAACCCGTTAATACAAAAACCAAGTAAACTATTCAGTGATAAGACATGATACTTTATTTCCAAAAACCTGTTAATACGAAAACCAAGTAAACTATTCAGTGATAAGACATGATAACTTTTATTTCCAAAAACTTGTTAATACAAAAACCAAGTAAACTATTCAGTGATAAGACATAACTTTTATTTCCAAAAACCTGTTAATACAAAAACCAAGTAAACTATTCAGTGATAAGACATGATAACTTTTATTTCTAAAAACCTAACTTTACACTCAAATGATGATGGAGATAAAAAATACAAATACAAAATACAAGAATACAAAAATTTTTATTCAAAAAAGAATACAAATGACAGAGTTTTACAATATTTGTCAATATTTTCTGTACAATTTAGATATTCGATATAGCATTAATATATTTACAATACTCTGATTTGAATATGCCATTAAAAGCATGGAAGCTTTTGCGACAAAATTATTAGGATTTAGTTTATTTATTATATAAGGGGAGTAAAAGCGGCAAGTAATAGTAATAATAATAATAATAATGATAATAATGATAATAATAATAATAATACAGTAATAATAGCAACAACAATAATGACAATAATAATAATAAACACTATAAAAATGTACAATTTACTATACAACTATATTTGTATAGTTTGGTTTTCTTCAAAATCCTTGGGCAGTTTGGTGTTATAATAATGGTGTATTTGATTGAGGGTGGGGGTGGGGGTGGGGGTGGGGTGGGGGGGAAATTGCTCTTTGAATGGGTGATATATGTTGATTTTTATTGGTAACTTGTATCTAATAGCTTGTATCTAATTATTTCTTCGATTAGTGATATCTGTACGACTAAAATTACTGTAAATTTCATCGTACGATAATTTAATAAGGATTTTTAGCGCTATATATATGTTAGTATTTTTGTAATCGAAAATGTTCTTGAAGTGACACGATGCTATTATGTTAGTTCATATAATCGGAGTTTTAACGTAATTGTTGCTAATTTAGGCTAAGGTTTATTTAACTTCATAAATAGTTAAGGTTAATCAAATAGATTTAGGATTTTTCTTTATTTACACATTAATTTCAGGATACGGGGTCGGGAGCCGTATTCCGTTTGACTTATCTACGGTAGTGGCCAGGATGAACACTCTACTCTGCCTATTTATGGCACACAAAACTGAAGGCTACTACTGGATTGTAACCACCCCGCGGCAGATCTTTGGCTAAGTTTTACGGTTGTGCCAGTTGATTCTTTTAATGTTTAGGTTTAATTTATAGCGTAATAAACTTGTACCGTTCATTTAAAGACTTGTTTTGCCAACCAAAGGAAAATTGCGTATACTTTATTGTGTAATTAAAGCACTTTAATCTCATTTACATTTGCAAGAATAGTATTCCTAATTTTAAGTTGATAGTTTATACTTATATGTTTTGTGATAATAATCATATAGACTTTGTCAGGTTCAATAAAAGTTTATCATCACACATTCATTTATACACATGCTTTAATTGTGCTCATTTCATTTATCAAAGTATAAATTATGATCCAAATAAGTAAGTGTAGTATCATCTGCGTATTATACGCAATTTAATATGATTGAGAGATGAAAATCATTGACGTGAATTAGAAATGGTAATGACCCAAGAATAGATCCTTGTGAGACTCCACTAGTTAGCATCTCCTTGTCAGATAAATTAGCTTTTAATCTGGTGTATTGATGGCGACTTGACAGACACGATTTGAATCAATTGAAGATATTTCATCTCATTCCGTATATGTGAAGTTTATTCAACAAAATTTCATGCGAAAGTGTATCAAATGTTTTGGACAAGTCGAGGAAGACTAAGGCAGTGTGTATTTTGCTGTTTAAGTACTGGTACACATTTTCCTTTATATACCCACCTCTAAACCAAAATTGTCTTCTAGTTAAACTATCGTATTTGATTAAGAACTTAGTAAGTTTATTGTGTACGATTTTTCATAAGAAGAAAATGATGATCAATATAAACTATTTTAATCAATTTTAAAAGAGACTTCCTAAAAAAATTTTGTACCCGATTAAAAAAAAATATTTTGGTGGACATTAACTTCTGTCCATATTCATTTTTTCCTCTCCATATTCCATTATCTCCATTTCTCCTAAAAATTCTAAAGAAAACCTTATTTGATGCGTAAATTAGTGATTCTTTTAACTAAAAAAAAAGCCTTCAAAACAAGGTTTTTAAGGCTTTAATCAATTATTTACTGTATCTAAATTCAAATCAGTAATAATCAATGTATACTATTACTAGTGTACTATTTAAAAAAAAATTAATCTGAATTACTATATATAAATGTCACAATCCTAAGTATATAAATTGTGTGTATAATCCACGAGAAGTAATATTGGCCATGAAAGATCGTTCTTATTGTTACGTATTTGAAGGTTCCGTAGATACTTAAAATTTTGTATCTCGATTGAAAAGCATTTTGTACTTGTATTTTATCTGTACTTATTTTTTGAACAATAAAATATTATTGTTACAGTAATAATAATAATAATAATAATAATAATAATAATTAATTAATATTATTCATGCTTTAATTAAAATATTCCAAGTTAAAAATTTTGAATGAAGTCTTTTTACTAAAAATATCTAAGTCACAAATCGTGCTTCGCATAAATCCGATGTAAATTCGTGGAATGTATACGAAAGGAGTTCCAATTTTTTCTTTCTCTTCTGAATGGCATATTCTACATACTTTAGATCCTACTAAACCTTTGTTTCTACGAAATTTAGCCCACATTTGTAGCATTTCAAATGTTTAATATGTCGACATTTCGCTATACGTTTTTTTTTTGTCACTAGGTTTCTGAAATGTAAAGACTATTCCAATTTTTTAGATACGAGTACTTCAGCTGACTACGGCTAATGTTTATGTATAAAATGATATGTGTGTGTATATATACATATATACAGGGTGTCCCATAAGTCTGGAACCATAGGGCAAAATAAGTAATTCATGTTTTTCCGTTTATGCAAGTGCCCATGATGTCTTTGAATAAGGAAGAACGCATCCAGGTAATTCTGCTCGTAGGAAATCGGAGTCAGAGGGAGGTCGCTGAGGAATTTAACAGATTGCATCCGGACCGCGCGCCGATGACACACAGCTGTGTCGGCAAACTTGTAGCAAAGTTCAGGGAAACGGGATCCATAGGAGATAAACACGCAGTGGACCTCCGAGGACATCCACCGACGATGACACAGCCGCTACCACCCTCGCTCATTTTACAAACAGTCCCCAAAAGTCTCTTCGGCGTTTTTATTGCCGTTTTTATCATTTTGCCCTATGGTTCCAGACTTACGGGACACCCTGTATAATATATAAAAAGAAATATTATATTAAGAAAAGTAGAAGCTGCTGCATCAAAAATATAAATTATATGACGCCCTCATAGGAAGAAGTGGCTAAGCAACAAAAGTTTAAAGAAACAGCAGAAAAAGCAGTTAAACGTTGTGCCAATTTGAAAGTGCCAAAACTTTTGAACTTTTGAAGATATTTCGTCAAAATATATTCAAAAGTTCAAAAGTTTTGGCACCTTCAAATCTGGTACAACTTTAATTGCGTTTTCTGCTTTAACTACGTTTTAATATCCACATATGAAACATTTAATGCAAAAAATTGAACATACGATATACACTGACAACTTTTTTAGGTCACAAGATTATATGAACCAGGTCAACAGACTCGATCAGTTTCAAAACTGAGCTTGTGAGTTATTTGACTTAAAAGAATTGACGCTAGTCATTAAACCCAAAGCAGTTAATTTGCAGCTAGTCTTGGGACGAACCCGTCATTTGCTGATAGAAAATAATTTGATTTGTATAATTTTCTTGAAATAGTTAAATTGCTCGTTTTACTTTTAAATAAGTTAGCCACTTTTAGTTTGTAGTTAATTAATAGATGATTAAATTTTGAAAGGGGAACGAATCATTATGATAATAAAACCCACTCTAATAGACAGAGTTTATTTCCACAACAGTTTCGATGCCCACTGGCATCCTCTTCGTTTTTCTTTATCCACCCGAAGAGGATGCCAGTGGGCATCGAAACTGTTGTGGAAATAACTCTGTCTATTAGAGTGGGTTTTTATTATCATAATTTGACCTTCACGTAGAAAAGTGAAGTTTTTTCATCTAGTTTGAACGAATCATATAGCTAATGGCTCGTTTCATAAACTACAGACTACCCCCGAGACTACAAACTACAAACAGAGTCTAATATAACAGAAATATAAAAGGAGAAACACACTACTTTTCCATAATAAGTGCCGTAATGGTTTCCACGGTGATACTCATTATTTATCCTTTTCAGCCAGAATCAGCAAATTATTGTAATTTATGAGAGTCCCGAAAGAATGGAGACAAACGAAAGAAGATAAATGAGAAAGTAAAAGACTGGGATAAGGGAAAGGAGGCGAGGAAATGAAGCGGAAGAGAAGAGAAAAGCGGCCCACTCACTCCATTGGATGTCTAGGCTTCAACCGCACGTACTCAGTCTGAATGACAATTCCTCACTAAAGTTTTGCAAAATTAAATCCTAGGGTCTAGGAGCTCCACAAATGAGTGACAGCAAACACCAACACCTTCTAGCAGGGTTGGAAAAAACCCTCTCCACCTCATATGAAGCCACGCTGTTAATTTATACAGAAACCGTCAAAGTTGTAAACTTGTTTGAAAACTTTTAGGAAATGCGCGAATTATTACATCAAACATAATAACGTCCAAATTACTTTTCAACAGTAATTTAACAAACTTTTGTAGCGCGACAAGAAATTAATTCAAATATTTTTCTCTGTACATGTACTAAACATTTTACGAGTTCACTGCTCATTTGATGGTTTATTTAATCCTATACTCAGATGTTCAGCTGATGTTCCAAATGCATAACAAATGAACAATAGGGTTTACAGTGTGTACGTAAGCTTTTCGTAAAAAAAAGACTATATATATATATATATATATATATATACTAGTGGTGGACCGGATATCCGCATCCGAATCATTTTTAACATCCGCATCCGCACTTCTGACTGCGGATGTTATGCGGATATTACCTCTAATAAATTATGCAATTTACAATTAAATTAGCTTATAAACTAGCTTATAAGGCCCAGTCATGCACATTTCACGTAAAGTATTAATTATTAATGAACAAACAAATATATAAACCTCAAAATATAAATACGTGGTAACACAGAAAATTGAATGAAACTTGTTTCATTGAATTTTCTGTGGCTGAAACTCTTGAGAAAGTTATTATTTTTATCATAATGAAAACATAATATTAATTTTAATTCTTATACATTGCCTGCCATAATAGTAATATCACGAAATTTGAATTTTTTTGTCATATATATTCATAATTCTATATTATATTAATAGATTAACTAAATATCCGCATCCGCATCCGCGGATATTGAAATTAAAGATCCGCATCCGCATCCGCATTCGCAGATGTTGAAAAACTGACATCCGGTCCACCACTAATACACACACACACACACTATATATAATATACATATACGAGTATATATATATATATATATATATATATATATAATGAAAAGAAGTATTAAATACTTAGACAAATTCTAATTGCTATAATTTGTCTAAATATCTAATGCAATTATCGGGACCTTTAACAAAAAATGCGGACACCGAATATAATTAGTTATAGGTTGTTAGAGACTTCTTGTAACAATAAAGAATAGATAATGGCTAGCTTCGGCGGTACTTCATAATATCGATAATATCGATACAACTGAATGTGAAATTCGGTTGTGTTGTTACGTCGTGGGCAGGCATTTGACACTCTGAAAAAAAAACTGACCCTGTGCTCGTTGATGGACGTCTTAATTCACAAGACTACGTATCTATCTTAGATGAAAACCTCCTGCCTTTGTTTGAGAATGTAAACTTCACCCGGAAGACATCATGTTTCAAGAGGACGATGTCGCATGTCCATTTGTGAGGGTGTTCATTTTACTCTGACAAGAACGCTGTACAATTTTAATTTTATTTTAAATTTTTAACTGTAACTCAGTCTTGTTTTTATTATTTTATTATTTTATTTTGTATATTTTAATTATGTGTATTGCAGTCTATTTTTTATTTTTTATTCTTAATTATTTCTTTTATCCCTAATGGTTGAAAGAACTATGGATCCCGGATCGTTAGCCAAAAGAATTTAATAAAAATTTCTTAGATCACTAGTGTTCCTCTTTATATATATAATATATATATATATGAAGAGAGAGAGAGAGAGAGAGAGAGAGAGAGAGAGAGAGAGAGAGAGAGAGAGAAGTCGCTTGTCCACTAAATTTATTATAAACGTTGTACGACTTCCTTTCAAACAGCAGCGAGACAGTGACTTAAACTTCTCTCAATTCTCGATAACGAAGGGAAGGAATTTAAAAAAAAATAAAAATAAAAATAACTTTATTCAGAAAGAGAATTCAAGTGACAGATTTTTACAATATTTTACAATATTTTTTTTTCTATGTAATTTACATATCTGATATGGCATTAATATATTCACAGTATTCTTATCTAAATATGCCTTTGAAAGCATTGAAGCTTTTTAGGTACAATTAATGGGACTCAGTTTATATATTGCATATGTAATAATAATATAATAATAATAATAATAATAATAATAATAATAATAAACACAAGGCAAAAATTTATAAAAGTAATGTTTGATTATTTTACACAATTTTAAATAAAATGATCAATTGTATAATATTCAGTAGAAAGTAACTGATGCTTAATGAAAGAGAAAATTAGGATAAATTATGAAATCAAACGTGCCTAATGAAATTAGCATATTTTAGGTAGTTAATTATAAAATGGGTGCTTAATTACTTTCTTAATAATGGCAGTAGTGAACTTAGACATCAGTAGGAGCTAATGAAGTACTTATTTAGTGATCTGCAAAATACTCGTACATTTAGTGATGAAGCCTATCTGATATTTGTGGGAGTTGCATTTCATGTATTTGCTCTTTAGAAAGAGAGTGCATTTCCTTCAGTTTTGATTGTATGGTTTGGTTTGTATATAAAATCTATGGGGAGTCTAGCGTCATAATGATGATAAATCTGATGGGGAATGATTGCTCTTTGCGTGGGTGATGTATGCTGATTTTTATTGATAAATTTCAACATACTGACAGCAAAATTGAATTTGTATAAGTAATTTATTTATAAAATATTTAACTCTTTAAACATTGGGAAAGTGTGACGTTACCTGTCATCATTATTTACGAGGATTCGCAAGCAGTTTTGTGAATGACTTCCAAAATATGTTTTATACATTTCTTTGAGGTACCCCATGTTGTGATGCAATATAATAAATGTGGTGAATGAAGGAATAATACAAGGTAAGGAGTGCGTTTTGAGGAAGTACGAAAGAAGGAGGAAGTACTTTAATTTTGAGGAAGTACTTTAATTTCATTTACCCTTGCAAGAGTAGTATTTCCAATTTTTATTTGATAGTTTGTATTTATATGTTTTGTGATAATAATCATGTAGGATGACTTTGTCAAGGTCAATAAAAGTTTATTAGAACACATCCATTTATACACATGCTCTAATTGGCTGTTCGTTTCAGTTATCAGGTCTAAATTATGATGGAAAGAAGTAGATGTGGCATCATCTGCATATTGTACACAATTTAATGTGGTTGAGTGATGAAAATTTCTGACGTGAATTAGAAATAGTCATGGCCCAAGAATAGATCTTTGTGGGACTCCACTAGTTAACATCGCCTTGTCAGATAAATTATTTTTTAATCAGATGTACTGGTGACGATTTGACAAATACAATTTGAACCAATGGAGTATATTCCCCCTTATTCCGTATATGTGAAGTTTATTCCGTATATGTGAAGTTTATTCAAATGTTTTTGACAAGTCGAGAAAGACAAAGGCAGTGTGGGGTTTGCTGTTCAAGTTCTGATATACATTTCTAATAGCATGTTTACGGCATCTTCCGTAATATGTCCACCTCTGAACTCAAATTGTGTTGTAGTTAAAAATATCGTATTTGATTAAGAATTTAGTAAGTTTATTGTATAAAATTTTCTCAAATAGGTACATTATTTAAAGTTGGCAATTCGGAAATGGTGCGATAATTGGATGGAATGTTTGAGTTTCCTGATTTAAATGAAAGGCATACTCTGGCCTCCTTTAGACCGTCAGGGAATATGCCTAATATTATTGATTTATTCATTAGTTTACTGAGTGGGATTGCAATTTCATCCGATGCTAATTTGTATATCTTTAATCTTCCTAAATTTGAATTACACTTGCTTATGAATCTCATGAAATTCGTGACCAACTGTAATTCAAACTTATGAAGGTTTCGTAATTATATATATATATATCTTTGGTTAGCTTCCGCTTGAATTGTTCATTCTGACGAAGGTCAAGCTTTTCATTCCACCTTAGACCTACAGTTTAACATGGAATCCGAACCACGCCCCACCAGCAGCCATCGTCTTAACCACTAGGCCACCCAGGGTACCCATTTATCTGCCAATCACTTTCTTTATTGTGTGGAAGGATGAACAGCTGGGTTTTGCTGCGCGCCGACTGCCGTCATCGGGTCTAGATCCCGGGACTGATGGATTCGTAGTCAGCGACGCTACTCACTACACCACCGAGGTATGTATATACATAGGGTACGATAATGATGATGATACTGATGATGATAATGATGCTGCTGCTGTTGCTGATGATGATGATCATTATCATCAAGATATCTGTCTGTCTGTTCTATGTTCGTTTATACACGCCTAAACGGCTACGGTAATTTGTACCAAATTAGGTTTGTTAGGAGTGAAATAGAGCGGACCGTTCTACGAAATTATAGTTGACACACAGGGCCGTAAAAATGTTGACATTAATTGTAAACTGGCACTGCGTTCAAAAGGTTGCCGACCCCTGTTCTAGTGTATATACACCTTTCAACCTTTCAAATGTTCGGTGTGATGATAAGGGTGTGTCACTTTTGGACTTTTTTTTGAAAAGTTATGGTGCTTGCCTCTTATATTGTGACAAACTTACCAAAAACCATTAATAAACCAAAAAAAGACAATCGGATAATATTTAGGGTCCCCGTCCCCCATTTGAAAAATAAGCCCCCTATTTACACAAAAAATGGTGATTTTTGGAGATATTTTTGGTCATAGTTTCTTTACTAATCATCGTATTTCAAACATTTTGCTACCAAAATGTAGAGAATAACAATGCGCTTCAATCTGAATAGTTTTTATTAACCTTTGAGTTAAATTTATTAAATTTTTTGTATCTTTTTGGTCATTTTGATGCATTTTCTAAGAGAAAAATGCTGCTGTTTTATATCTTTGGAAGATCTGAACTGCAATAAAATATTATCTTATATACTTTGGATGTCACCGCCATCCATAGAGCATCATCCCATTGCAGCTCTGCAGATGGGCTTAAATGAGCAACACTTTTTTGGTTTAGAGATTAAAGTGGGAACAACTTTGCACATGTTTAGTAGATTAAAATTAGTAAATTTTGCAAAAAAAAATGACAACTGTAGACTTAAATATTTATTAATCTAAAAAAATATGCAAAGCCCCATCGTTTTTTTTAATTTTTTATTATGAAATACAAACACAAAACAATTTTAATCAAATAGAAACAAAATGCTATTCTTGAAATTATAATGAAAAATTGTAAATAAAATGAAATTATGAATGGAAAGAAATTGCAAATTCAAGAGACCTTGTTTGGAAAACTTTTGAAAAACACACCTGTTTTCCTCTACAACTTGAAGCAATGCCTGAAATTCACCTTCATCCCTACATGAGCCATGAAAATCTTGCAAAAGTTTGATACCCCTTTCCGCAGTGTCATTAACAACTTAGTTGAAGAGAGTATTCTCTTCATCCGTTGAAAATCATTGTTGCTCTCCCACGTTACAGCTGGAGTCCTTATCCAATCTCCCGTTGAACCAAGGACTTTGAATACAAACCATGAGTTTGGACCAACTAAGTGCTGAATTTTAATTAGTTCTTTTAGGATGGGAAATATCGGCTTACCCTGTTTGAATTTTGGTGGTTGATTGAAAGAGGAAAGTCTTTTGGCCACCTTGTCCTTTTCACTATAAGGTAAATCTCCAAAGAGAGATAGGGTTACAAGTTCTTCAGATAGGTACCGTGTTGAGGGCAGCTTCCGCTACTTCCCTGTCAGTCTTGTTGTACTGAACTAATTCGTTGTATAGGAGGAGGTCATTTTCAGGAGCCTCAAGTGGGTTGGTAACTGATAGCCAGTACTTGGAGTAGATCAGCGATGTAAACAAGCATACTCTTTCCAGCTTTTTTATTGTAACATTATCATATCCGGCTTGGTCTGAAAATGTTAACATCTTATTCGTATACAATATGACAGCCATACATCTGGCGTGATGGAGAGCTCCTGGCTTGATCCAGTGTATTCCTCTGGCGGGAATTTCTCCTAAAACGAGCATAGTTGTTTCAGCTACCTCTTTGTAATCATCCCTGGGAAGGCTCTGGTTATCTTTGAGCAAATCTGTCATAAAATCTATGACGCATTTTTTCAGGTCCTTGAGATGTCTGTCATTGATAGATAGCTGTTTGAAAGGTTGCTTAGTATCTAGCTTCTCCCATATAACATCTCTGAAGGTCTTGAAAGATTCGTTTTCGGGTGAAGTAGATTTTCCAAATACCTTTAGATACACTGCTGACAAAACTCGTTCTGCCATATGGTGGCGACAAGCGAGCCATAATAATTTTTTTCCAAAGAGGTCTTCCAGTACTTTACAAGCCCCTTTTATCCAGCCAGTATTGGATGAAGTAGTATCGAATACCATTTCGTAAACCTTATCCTGTAATTTCCATTCTTGGATTGTGCTAAAAACAGTACAAGCTTGTGTCGATCCAGTTGAGACACCGATATCGGGTATCGAGAGAAGTTTCTCAACATTCTCTCCCGATATAAGTATTGCCAATCGATCCTGCTTTCCTCCTGAAACATTCAGCATCATTTTGCTGTCCCAGTGGACTACACAGTATTGAGGTGGGCTGAACAACTCTTTAATAGTGTCAGCAGTAGCTTTCCTCGACTCCTTCGCAGCTCACGCAGAAGTACTTTTCGATAATGACATCTCTTTTAAATCTAGCCCATATTCAGCTGCTACCACAGATGCAAATGTCGAGCGTTGTCCGAATGACAGTCCTAAATGATCAGCTGTATTAGATATTAATGTTGACTGTAGTAACTTAGGACGTTTTGATGGGTCTGGGCTCGCCTTCAGATGATTCAAGTTTGTGTCTCTCTTCTTCTAATGCCTTTCGCTCTTTTTCTTTCAATTTTTTTCGTTCTTCACCTTCTATTCTAGCAGTCTTTTTGATCAGTTTGGATACATAAGCTTTATTGATCGGACCCAGAGAATATATTCTAGCACTTCGCTGATCTTTCAAAAAGCGAAGATCCTCATTCTTCTGTTGTATAATTCTCAATGTATCATTTTGGATCTCATTACATTTATTTTCAGTTGATATATCAACTAAGTTATCTAAACGAGACAGAAAAGATGTTTTTTGGGTTTCATAACATTTCTTCTTTATATTTTTACCCAACTTCTCATGCTCTTTTATCAAATCCCACATTTTTTGGGATCCTTTCTGCTTTCTAACGGATTTTGATGGTATGCCAGCCATAATCCACACCTTTTCTACCTTATCTAATACTCTCAAAATATTTTCTTCCTTTGACACATTGTCGCTTTTCATTTGATCCCTTCTCAAGAAGAAAAAGTGACTGAGAACTTCACTATTCATTGGAAGCATGCTTCCTTCTCTTGCGCATATGTCTTCCACTAACTTTCCCAATAAAGAATCATATTTTCTTAGGTCTGTTCTTAATATTGGCTTACTGTTAGCCATGACTATTGACTAATTTTAATAAACTATGAAATTAAGCAAATCTATAATAGAATTCCGAGAGAAAAGCAAATTTATCATACATTTGGTTATATTTGCATACTTTTTGTAGGTAAAACCTGGAAATACTGTAAATAAATGTTATGGAAATGAAAACAGAGGGAAAAATTTCATAAGGTCCACTCAAATATCAGCACCGTATACAACTAAAATAGTTTCAAAAAGTTCACAATAAGAGGATACCGTTATTCTCTACATTTTGGTAGCAAAAGTTTTGAAATACGATGATTAGTAAGGAAACTATGACCAAAAATATCTCCAAAAATCACCATTTTTTGTGTGAATAGGGGGGCTTATTTTTAAAATGGGGGGCGGGGACCCTAAATATTACCCGATTGTCTTTTTTTGGTTTATTCATGGTTTTTGGTAAATTTGTCACAATATAAGAGGTAAACACCATAACTTTTCAAAAAAAGTCCAAAAGTGACACACTCTAGCGATGATTCCTCATTTCACGACGGTCAAACTTGTCGAAAGCAAGAACGTACATAAGAACATAACATTTTATATGTATCGACGATGACACTGTAATGTTTAAAAATTATAAAATTATGGAATTATAAAATCTTAAATTAATAATTATAAAATTTGAAAGACCTTGAAAACTACAAAAATTATAAAGATTATACAATTCTAAAATTGCAAAACAGCATAAATTCATTAAAATTTTTTCTTTAATTATTATTATAATAATACACTACCTACTGCAAGAGTAGTTTTAGGTTTACCTTGTACACGGGCTATGACGCTTATGGCAATTCTATCTGCAGATGCTGTCGAAAGTTGTCGAAATGAAGTTCAGTTTAAATCGACTCTCTTTGTCTTTCCTTGGTTTTAGGGGCATATATTATTATACCATCTCGTACATAACACGAATTAATTAATTTTTCTCTTTTGAGTTTTAATATAATTTGTCAAAGATTTCTTTAAAATTTTACAAAATGATTCATTTTTAAATATATTTTGGTTTGATTTGTACGACTTCATTTCTTATTTCAGACTTACGAAAAAGTCTGACGCTCAGTTTCAATTTTATAATTCTCTTCTCAGTGTCATTATTATTTTTACCAACTCGATGAGCCACCGTAATGATTTTGAATTTTGAGTGAATTGAATTTTTAGCGGCAATTGAAATTAGTTCAAGAGAATGGAAATAAAAAGAAAAAACTCGAAATCATCAAGAAATTCGAGTTGTTGCATTATTTATGTGGTTTGATAACAATATTTTCTCCAGTTAAATCCAATCGTGCAGTCTTTTTTTTTTCTTTCTTTCTTTCTTCTCTCTTTGTTTGTTTCTTTCATTCTTTCTTTCTCTCTTTGTTTGTTTCTTTCATTCTTTCTCTCTCTCTCTCTTTGTTTGTTTGTTTGTTTCTTGCTTTCCTTCTTTCTTTCAATCTTTCTTTCCTTCTTTTCCTTATTTCCTTCTTTCTCTCTTTCCTTCTTTCTTTCTTTCTTTTTCCTTCTTTCCCTTATTTCCTTTGTTCTCTCTTTCCTTCTTTTCCTTATTTCCTTCTTTCTCTCTTTCCTTCTTTCTTTCTTTCTTTTTTCCTTCTTTTCCTTATTTCCTTCTTTCTCTCTTTCCTTCTTTTCCTTATTTCCTTCTTTCTCTCTTTCCTCTTTTCCTTATTTTCTTTCTATTTTCCTCCCTTCAGTCTTTCTTTCTTTCTTTCCTTCTTCTCTTCGTTCGTTCTTTCTTTCATTTTTGTCTTTCTTTTCTTCCTTCCTTTCCTTCTTTCTTTCTTTCTCAGTCTTTGCATCCATCTTTCATCTCTGCATTTTGTAAATACTCTTTACTTAAAGGCAAAAGCTTTCATTTTAAACAAATCACTCCCTCATTTTCAACACTTTATTGGCCATCCTCACTCAGCTTGGTTATACCCAAATGCCATCTTACCCTATACATTTCTGGCATACTCATTTGCATATTAAATTGGTGAAAGATTCTATATACCCATTTCCAGTAACTTGGAAACACTTATTTTAAATCTATCTTATACTTCTAAGAGAAAGATAGACGGCTATCCGAGCACTCGTAAGAATACAAATAGTTACTTAAGTTTCCTCCCGGTATTAATACTGGTATTATTAGTAGTATTATGAAAGGGATAATAGTCTCTTATTATTTTCTTAAGTAGCTTTTGAGAATGGTTTTGAAATGAAGTAGTTAAAACAGTTGCATTCTATTCTATCTCTTCAGTCGTTTGATAACTCTCGTGGAGGTAACACTCACGGCAAGGAGTTGAGTGAGAGATTTCTTCCCCATTTCTTCAAGTGACTTTTTATGCGAACCGTTCCTTCATTTTAAATTATAAGATAAAGTAAGTTTCGTCTATTATTTCTTTGCTTTATAGATTAATTTGTTACTTTTTTAAACGATTCTAAATTTATTTATATAGAAATTATAATTATTTGTTAATTACGGAAGTGTTTTGGAGATAAGATATACGAAATTGTGCTCTTCTGTCAAGTGCTTACTTCATTGGAGAATATATATTATTTTATTATTAAATGGGTATAATCTGATCACGTGACAAAGTAGCCTTTTTTAGTACAGTCGTCATACACTCATCTCTTTCAAATTAGTTATTATTATTAGGAGGAGGAGAAGGAGGAGGAGAAAGAGGAGAAGGAGAAGGAGGCAAAGGCTGATTAAAAATTCGAAATTACGCTACCGCATGCGAGAGTGATCTAGCGTCATGCTTCAGATGTGTGAGGTCATAAACAAGATTGAAACACGCATTCTGTTAACTGGGAAATGTTTTCACGACACGATCTCATTTTGGTGTCCGTCTTTATCTTAATTAATTATCTTAATTCATTAATTATCTTAGTTAATTGAAAGAATCGTTAGCTTTAAATCCTTGTACAGTAAATTGATTACTGAAGACGGCTTCAAATTTGTATTCTTGATGGTTTTTCGTGATACTTCCAAAGTCTCCAATCCACTGCAATTACTCTATCATTAGGCCGGTTTAGGATGCTGAAAAAAAACACCGTATTATTTGCATTCGAACATTTGGACCTTCACTGTCAACTCTGAGAGCCCAGTAAAGCCAAAAGCATAAGGGCCAGATTGTCATAAAATAATATACATATATATATTATTTAAAATTTATTTATAAATGAAGATTTTTCTTTGTTTTTCAAATTTTTGTTTGAAGAATGATTGTAAATTGTAAATTATAAATTGTAAACTGTAAATTGTAAATTTAATCTAATTTTTTAACACAATTTAAATATCGCTACTTTGTATTTATTCTTTTATATTAAATAATGAGTAGTTATATTGTATCGTATGTATTCCTGTATTAAATGTGAGGATATACGGTTCTGTGGCATTTCAATATGTATTTATATTTATTTTTCTATATATTATTATTATTATTATTATTATTATTATTATTTACCCTTTGATGTAAATTCCTTTATTATAATTACATATGCATTGCTAACGTTTCGACTCTTGTACATTTGTCTTCTTCAGAATGAGAAAGAGAATATGCCATTATTAACGTACAACAAAGAAGACCTTTATGAGAATCAGCGTTTATCCGTTTAAGACGCTTATTAAGGTCGAAAGTTTTCAAGAAATCGTTTAATTTTGACCTTTTGCATTCATAAAGTAATTAACATGTTAATAAATTGTAGATACAGTTAATAATAAGTTGTTAATTAAATTAATATAACAATAATTTCTTTCCAAAAGTGTGGAAATAAGCGAGAGGGTTGTTGCGTAAATATTTCATATCAAAAGACGTATTCACAACTATTATAAAGAAAAGGTATCAATGTTCACAGAATTGCGTAACTGAGAATGTAAAAATTGTTAACAACTCTTAACAACAAATATAGAATCAAAATATTAAAGTTTTTGTCGAGGGGTGATACATGGTTCGAATAAAAGTGACCATACGAGTTATTTTCTTTTATATTTTTACTTTCATTCTGACCATTATTTCTTGATAAAAATCGTTGGTTTTTCTTTTACAGTATTTACAGTTGTTTACCCTCAATTTTTAGGTTCTGAGTTTCGAACTGTTATGAACATTGGCAATGAACTTTGTTATCTTGTTCTATTTCTAGAAAATTGGTTAAGAAAAACTAAAAATAACTTAGTTCAAAAGGAATTTGATCATAAAGATATCCTTAGCTTCCCTTACCAAGTAAATTGTAAAACCTTATACCTTACTAAAACATATACCTTATGTATACTTTACTTAAAACATATACTTTACTTAAAACATATACTTTACTTAAAACATATACTTTACTTAAAACATATACTTGACTTAAAACAATTAGAATGAACGTAGTTTTTAATTATGAAAAATATTATTAAATCTCGCTTAACAAAAAACAGTCTAGACTCTACTGTAGATAATGTAGTTGGTTGTCTCTTTTATCGGAAGTAAACATTGCGACTCAAGTTTATGAAAGGTCAAACGAGAAATACTTTTAGAACTGTTGACAATTTTAGTGCATTGTTTAACCAACTGTACAGATTTAAGATATATATATATATTATATATATATATATATTCGGTTCGGTTTCTTGCCTTCTCCTTTCATTCCCTGATGAGATGTACAGTAGTGTTAAATACACAAAAGACCTTGGAATCGATTTTCATTTTGCCTTGTAGGTATGGGTGTGGGTGTGCATCATTTATTAATTTTACGTGTTTAATTGTGAAATTAAACATATACAGTATGTACCGGGTGTTCAGAAATTACTACATATATAATATATTTATATTATAAGAGTGTGTATATACACTATGGTTGCAAAAATTTCTGAACACCAGTATAATATTATATATGCATACAATACACACACACACACACCATGGATTGCGGTAATTTCTGAACACCCCGTATATATATATATATATATATATATATATATATTAGTGATGTAGGTCACATCCGCATCCGCATCCGCGGAACATCCGCACATTTTCTCGCATCCGCATCCGCACTTTGGACTGCGGATGTCGTGCGGATGTGGACCGTTGAGATAAAACGTCATTAACAAGCGGAAATTATGAAATTCTACTATATTAATAGAACTAGTTCATTGTGCGCAAAAGTGATGCAAGCGACAAGCCGAGAGGCTGTTCTTGTATGAAGTTACTCTCTTGCAACCTACTTAGATCCACGTTACAAAGCTAAGTTATTTTCACCTAGTACATTAGAACGAGTTAAATCATCACTTGGCAAAGCAGTTGAAGAGCTTCAATCTCTTGAATCTGTCGCTTCGCCACCCACCAAAAGAATAAAAGTTTCAGTGACAGAACCAACACCTTCAACAAGCAAATCTATCACAGAATCTGTCTCTCAGTTTCTTGAGTCAAGCAGCAATGACGAGACCTACGCGATGTCAAAAGATGTAGTAAAAATGATCGAGAGCTATCACCAAGAAAAACGCCTGGCTGCATGTGAGAATCCTATTAGTTGGTGGAAAAATACGCAGAATATCTATCCATACTTGAGTAAACTTGCAAGGAAACATTTAGCCTGTCCTCCAACAAACGTACCAAGCGAGAGATTATTTAGCAGTGCTGGATTAATATATGATGAAAAGAGAAACAGACTGGCAGCAGAAAAGGCAGAAAAATTAATGTTCCTTAAGCATAATCTTCCTATAATTAAGTTTGAACATTAAACGATGAACATCTTAGTTTACTTTATTTTAATTACTCATTTATAAATATGCCTAATAAAACTTTAAACTTAATATAAATAGTTATCAAGCTAATTAAAGATCTCTTTCTATAAGGGTGGAGGTTGGGGAAAGAGGTCGGTGGGGTGCATTTGAGTTGGGTTCACGTCCCGCATCCTGGTAACACAATTATGGTTTCTAATTGTGGCTGAAACTCAACAAAATATAACGAATTTATTTGCAGACGAATTCACTAATTGATTTCTATATTAGTTAGATGCTTGATATTATTTTATATGTTCAGAGAAAAGTACAGCAATTATTGTACAATTAATCAATTATACTACATTATAGCTACAGCTCACTCTATATAATAACTTATTATATACGTTAAACACAACAAATCTCGAATATATCCTAAAAAATAACGAAAATGTAGACATCCGCATCCGCATCCGCGGATGTGAAAAAAATGACATCCGCTACATCACTAATATATATATATATGGGAATGAACTCAGAATAGTCCCCTGAGTTTTTTATGATACACACAGACAGTGCATGGAACAAGGAACTCTTCTGGGATAATTAAATCCACTATAGTCCGAATAATTAATGGTAAATGACAAATACCATAGTTTTTCTTTTTCATGATGCTAGCCCGACGTGGGCAACGGGTCACTCGCAAAGAGGTCCCATAAATATAGCTTCCCTCACCAGCTATCTGCAAAGCAGACAGGATCCGGCTTTGGGACATGGATCTAGGGTTTAAAGCAGCCTAGCCCTGCTACATTTAGAACCTCAATATAAGCAAAAGACTCGCTGCCTTCACGTCAGATTGAATACATCAAAGAAAAAGTTGTAACTATTATATTTTTAGCCAAAAACCAAAACTTAAACCTCAACTGGCAGAATTGAGCGTCCACTTTTCAAGGCACATAACATGTCCGTTTCAAGATGGGAATGAACTCAGAATAGTCCCCTGAGTTTTTTATGATACACACAGACAGTGCATGGAACAAGGAACTCTTCTGGGATAATTAAATCCACTATAGTCCGAATAATTAATGGTAAATGACAAATACCATAGTTTTTCTTTTTCATGATGCTAGCCCGACGTGGGCAACGGGTCACTCGCAAAGAGGTCCCATAAATATAGCTTCCCTCACCCACGTCGGGCTAGCATCATGAAAAAGAAAAACTATGGTATTTGTCATTTACCATTAATTATTCGGACTATAGTGGATTTAATTATCCCAGAAGAGTTCCTTGTTCCATGCACTGTCTGTGTGTATCATAAAAAACTCAGGGGACTATTCTGAGTTCATTCCCATCTTGAAACGGACATGTTATGTGCCTTGAAAAGTGGACGCTCAATTCTGCCAGTTGAGGTTTAAGTTTTGGTTTTTGGCTAAAAATATAATAGTTACAACTTTTTCTTTGATGTATTCAATCTGACGTGAAGGCAGCGAGTCTTTTGCTTATATTGAGGTTCTAAATGTAGCAGGGCTAGGCTGCTTTAAACCCTAGATCCATGTCCCAAAGCTGGATCCTGTCTGCTTTGCAGATAGCTGGTGAGGGAAGCTATATTTATGGGACCTCTTTGCGAGTGACCCGTTGCCCACGTCGGGCTAGCATCATGAAAAAGAAAAACTATGGTATTTGTCATTTACCATTAATTATTCGGACTATAGTGGATTTAATTATCCCAGAAGAGTTCCTTGTTCCATGCACTGTCTGTGTGTATCATATATATATATATATATATATATATATATATATATATATATATATATATTGTAAGAAAAAGGGGCCAAGGGCGAATATCTGTAAAAATGTCCCCTCCCTCATAGAGAAACCCTTCGACTGTCCGACGTATTTCGTTACGTGCCTGAATTGGAGAATGTTCTCGACAATGCTTATCCTGTACCTCGAGTTTTATTTTACGTTCATATATCAAAAACAAAGGTTGGGAACCGGCAGCTCCGAAGACCCGTTCTCGCGACTCTTGGATTATAAATAGCTATCAAATACTTGATTAAAAATAAAGTTTTATAAAAATATGAAATAAAACATGTGGCGCTCGCACTTAGCCCTTCCTTCCTGCATAATCATATATAAATGATACATGTTTGTTTACGAGCGTTTCGTAGCTCGATTGGCTAGGGTCACGCTTTGGCAGTGCTGAGTCTCGTCTGAGACGCGTGGGTTCGACATGGAATATGGGTGTTACCACTAGACCATACAACTGTGTTTATTGCACACTAAATCTAAAACAATGAAAACAGTTCATTTATGCCTGAAATTCTTTGTTCGTAATAAGTTTTTAACAAGAGCCCAGTAAAGCCTAAAGCTTAAGGGTCAAATTAAATAAAATAAATAGTCGACCTTCAAAATTATTATTTATGTCATTAGAAATTGTCAAACTAATGTATTTATTTTATTAATAATTATTAATAATAAAGGTTATTCAATTCAATTCAATTCGATGTAGGCCACAAGCTGTTAAAAGTTCCCGACTCAGGCCTAAGTCTCAATTAGGCTTTTTTTTTTTTTTAAATTAATTTCAAATAAAACAAACCCCTGTATTAACCTTCAATATAAAATGATAAATTAAGATGTTTCAGGAATAATAATAATAATAATAATAATAATAATAATAATAATATTTTGTCTCGTTTTCCAAATTACCAAATAATCATTTTTTTGAAGTGAAGAAAGCTTTTTTCTGAAAAACGATTTTTCGAACAAAATCCGGAAAAACGATTTTACTGTTTTTAAAAATGGGGTTTTCTTGTTTTATTCTTGAATTATTCTGAAAAGAATTTTTCAGTTGAAAGAACTCTCTTCAAAAATTTACAAAAGCGGATAAAACATAAGGCAAAAGTCGATCTGACTTGCCTGATAATAATAATAATAATAATAATAATAATAATAATAATAATAGCATCCTTTATCGGTTACCTTTAATTAAAGATAATCATTATAACGATTACAAAATATAAATTACAAAATATAGATTACCAAAATAAATATTTTCGACAGTTCATAATGTCTTCAAATTATAATTATAATTATTAAATTATAATTCAAACATTATAATTAAATTATAATTCAAACAAATATTTTAAATGTTTATTCTTAAATGAACTATTAGATAGTTTGAAAATAAAAACCCACTCTAATAGACAGAGTTTATTTCCACGACAGTTTCGACGCCCACTGGCATCCTCCTCGGGTGGATACAGAAACACGAATGAACCAAAAGAAGAGGGAAAAACAGTCCAGGGACCGACCGTTAAGAAATTCGCACCTAGGTTAGATCCCATTCTCCCGACACCGGAAGGGCATTTTCATTAAGTACATTCGCGCAAATTTAAAACTATCTTCCTGTTCTAAACATACAGATTCTATTATTTTTTATTTTTACATAATTACTACATTTATTATTAAATTTATTACATTTAATATTGCATTATTATTTATTACAGATATTATAAATTTATTATTACATTGGTTATTACATTGTTGTTTATTATACAGAACTTATAAACCGAAAAACGAATGAAAAAAGCCGATTAGGAAACAATCCAGAGACCATTGAGAAATTCGCACCTAGGTTAGATACCGTTCTCCCGACACCGGAAGGGCATTTTATTACAGGGTCCGCTTATAAGTACATTCCCACAAATTAAAACTATCTTCTTGTTCTATACATACAGATTCTAATATTTTGACATAATTACTGCATTTATTATTGCATTTATATTTTTTAACATTTATTATTATTACCTTTACCCTAATTATTAAATTTATAATATTACCTTTATTATTACATCTGTTGCATTTATATTTATTTCCACATTTATTACTTCCATTATTACATTTACTAAAAGCGAGTAAGGAAACAATCCAATCCAGAGACATTTAAGAAATTCACACTTAGTCTCGAACACGTTCCCACGACTCCGTAAGGGATTTTTTGACCAAGAATCTCATTAAAGGGTCTAACTTATAAGTACCTTCGCACAAATTAAAATTATCTACTTTTTCTATACACACAGATTCTATTATTTTTCTTTTGACATAATTATTACATTTATAAAGTACCTTACTTGATTCCCAATCTATAGCATGATTATTTTGGCTGGCGTGATAAAAAATCGCATTATTAGTATTACAACTTCTGAAGGCATATTTGTGTTCTTTAATACGGGTTTCAATATTTCTTCCAGTTTCTCCCACGTATACTAAATCACAACTTTTACAGGGAATGCTGTAGACACAGGCTTGTTCCTCTTTTGCAACGTTATTCCTAACCAATTTACTTTTCACGGTAGACGAATATTTGAACGCCAAAGCAAATTTAAAATCTTTCGTAAACGGTTTTACTCTTTCTAAGCCGGCAATGTAAGGCAAACTCACATATTGTTTTTGGTTAACTGAAGGTTCCCGAGGGGCATAAAAAGATTTTCTGGCTTTAAAATACCAATAATGCCTTCTCCTTCGGTGAAGAATTTTATTTGCAACGTTTTGGTATGGGAATGGGGTCCCCTTTATCCCCAATACTGAGTACATTATACATGGAATATTATGAGTCGGAATTGTTGCAAACAATATGTCCCAGGAATCTAATTTGGTTTCGTTATGTAGATGATATTTTCTCATTTTGGCCTGACCACTGGAACAACTTTGACACTTTCTTTCAGTCATTAAATAATCTTGTTCCCTCTATTAAATTTAAATATGAATGTGAGAACGACAAACAATTACCCTTTCTAGATGTTTTGGTCATTAACGAAAGCGGAAAGCCCAATTTCACGGTCTATAGAAAACCTACTCATTGTAATTCGTACATTCATTATTTTTCATATCATGATGAAGGGGTTAAAAGCTCAATTATTTCTTCCATGTTTCTAAGAGCACTCAGGATTTGTAGCCCTCATTTGCTGGACCCGGAAAATTCAAAGATTTGGAACATTTTTAAGGATTTAAAATATCCCGAGTGGTTTATCAGAAAGGCGTATTTTAAAGCCAGAAAATCTTTTTATGCCCCTCGGGAACCTTCAGTTAACCAAAAAACAATATGTGAGTTTGCCTTACATTGCCGGCTTAGAAAGAGTAAAACCGTTGACGAAAGATTTTAAGTTTGCTTTGGCGTTCAAATATTCGTCTACCGTGAAAAGTAAATTGGTTAGGAATAACGTTGCAAAAGAGGAACAAGCCTGTGTCTACAGCATTCCCTGTAAAAGTTGTGATTTAGTATACGTGGGAGAAACTGGAAGAAATATTGAAACCCGTATTAAAGAACACAAATATGCCTTCAGAAGTTGTAATACTAATAATGCCATTTTTTATCACGCCAGCCAAAATAATCATGCTATAGATTGGGAATCAAGTAAGGTACTTTATAAATGTAATAATTATGTCAAAAGAAAAATAATAGAATCTGTGTGTATAGAAAAAGTAGATAATTTTAATTTGTGCGAAGGTACTTATAAGTTAGACCCTTTAATGAGATTCTTGGTCAAAAAATCCCTTACGGAGTCGTGGGAACGTGTTCGAAACTAAGTGTGAATTTCTTAAATGTCTCTGGATTGGATTATTTCCTTACTCGCTTTTAGTAAATGTAATAATGGAAGTAATAAATGTGGAAATAAATATAAATGCAACAGATGTAATAATAAAGGTAATATTATAAATTTAATAATTAGGGTAAAGGTAATAATAATAAATGTTAAAAAATGTAAATGCAATAATAAATGCAGTAATTACGTCAAAATATTAGAATCTGTATGTATAGAACAAGAAGATAGTTTTAATTTGTGGGAATGTACTTATAAGCGAACCCTGTAATAAAATACCATTCCGGTGTCGGGAGAACGGTATCTAACCTAGGTGCGAATTTCTCAATGGTCTCTGGATTGTTTCCTAATCGGCTTTTTTCATTCGTTTTTCGGTTTATAAGTTCTGTATAATAAACAACAATGTAATAACCAATGTAATAATAAATTTATAATTTCTGTAATAAATAATTATGCAATATTAAATGTAATAAATTTAATAATAAATGTAATAATTATGTAAAAAATAAAAAATAATAGAATCTGTATGTTTAGAACAGGAAGATAGTTTTAAATTTGCGCGAATGTACTTAATGAAAATGCCGTTCCGGTGTCGGGAGAATGGGATCTAACCTAGGTGGGAATTTCTTAACGGTCGGTCCCTGGACTATTTTTCCCTCTTCTTTTGGTTCATTCGTGTTTCTGTATCCACCCGAGGAGGATGCCAGTGGGCGTCGAAACTGTCGTGGAAATAAACTCTGTCTATTAGAGTGGGTTTTTATTTTCATATTTTGACCTTCACGTAGAAAAAAGTGAAGTTTTTTGCATTTATTAGATAGTTTTTGATTAGGTTTTGGAACCGAGTGCCATAGATTAGATTCCATTTTAAACAGAGAGCCTCGTAGGGATCAACCGGTCTGTTGCTGATTTGTGTCTTTTACGAGTATATTCGTTTTCGCAATTAAACAATTTTCATTCATCAAATTTGGTGAAAAGAGATGTCTCAGGTAATTAATTATCTTGTATTGTAAGTACAGTATGTGTTTAATTACATGTTTAATAAGAAGTATGTATATACATAAATAGTCCTAATTTAAACTTAATTAGCTTAATGACAGAAAGAATATGACGTCATGAGTCAAAATAGGCGAAATATTTTTTACATTTATTTAAATTTTTATAAATTTTTACCTATATTTTACTTATAAATCAGTACTCCCTGGAAAGAAGAACTAAATCTCCCCAGATCTCCCTGTACTCCCTGGAAAGAAGAACTAAATCTCTCCAAATCTTCCTGTACTCCCTGGAAAGAAGAGAGAGGTACACCATAATATACATATGGAAAATGATCGAAAAACTGGTACCAAACCTCAAACTAAACCCAATTACCATCCAAACAACGCTGGAAAATAGGAAAGGCAGAATGTGTAGTGCTCCCAAATTAAGGGCCCGACAAGGGACCTCCTCAACACTGAAGGAAAATAGCTTGGGTGTCAGGGGGCCAAGACTTTTTAACCAGCTTTCAAAGGACCTCAGAAACGTTAGAGGGGTCAAAGTTGAAGTCTTCAAAAGAAGACTAAATGCCTTCCTCAGGACGGTACAGATGAGCCGGGTGTACCTGGTTATGTGCGATGGAGAGCGCAAGAAAGTCACTCGCTCCTCCACCAATCTAGGCCTAGAGACGGGTGCCACCAGCTTCACCTTGACCTTGACCAACACACGGAACTTCAACAAGGTTAACGAAACTATATTTATTATTTTAAAAATTAAGAAATTTCTGAATTTTTTTAATCCTATCAAATGAATAACGAAAAATAAATAGCTCTAAGCTATTTTACAAGGTCTTAACCCTTTCACTACAAGCATAACTTTGAAGCGACTTATATGAATTCAAATTATAATACATATAACGCCCCCCCCCCCGCAACATTTTCAACCCCCAGAGGGTGGAAAGAAATGGATATACCCTTGATTTATAAACTACACCCTGAGTTCAGAAAAGATTAGGAGTTGGATTATTTACCACAGTCGGATCTGAGCCCAAATTGGACGTGTAGTTTATATGCCACACCCGGCGCGAAAGGGTTACAATACCATAAAATCTGGTAAATATATATTTTTTTATGTAAAGTGAAAATTAATTTTCTTTATTAATTTATTATAAAACTATTAATTTATTGTAAAATAACAATTTTAAGACGAGAATTTAAATTTAAAATTTATGACATTTCCGATTTCTGACATCGGCATTTATTTGCCTGTCCACACAAAAATAAATAGTCCTTTTACGCTTATTGTGACCTGTATTATCGTTCATGTATTAACTGCATAAAGGAAATTAAATACATAGTGTATTTCTGTAAATTGTTAAGGCTTTGTACAAATTATAACGTGATCCAACAAAAAGTCAGCCATAGAGAATTAAAATTAGCCGGTTTAGTTTCAAAACGTGCATTTTTTTTTCTAAATATAAAATTTTTAAATACAAAGAGAAAATCTTTTATCTTTTACCTAGCAAAGGTTGTAAACTAAAATTGTGATGTAAAGCAAAACTATAAATACCCAATATGTTTCGGCGCATTACTAATTTCCAATGGCGTAATGAGAAAACTCTGTACGTTACATGAAACATCTCGGTGACGTCGATTCGAGACAGGTAAGTGGAAATATATATATATATATATATATACACACACACACTGTATATTGATATATATATATGAAATGAAATGAAATGAAATGAAATGAAAAGGTTTATTGGCAGACTATAGCATATGACAAATATTATTAATACAATATATATATATATATATATATATATATATAGATAGATAGATGGATAGATATACAGGATGTTATCAAATTGTGTTTCATGAAATAGTATACATATTCAGGACGTCAAAGTGAATAAAAAAGTTTCTATGAATAAAAATCTGCAATCGCTTCGTTTCTCGAGGACGATGCTATTCCCTGTACACCTATACATAAATATATTCTTTTTTCCTGATTCTCTGAATAGAATTTAAACCAGCTTGGACCTGCATAATATAATATAATATACTGTATATATATATATATATATATATATATATATATATATATATATATATATATATATATATATATATATATATTTCAACTGCAAAGAACACGCAGTATATTAACGTAAAGAACGACGCTTGTATAGGAGAACATTCCGCGCAAGATGAGGAGGGAGAACGAACAAATGAAAAAAATGATATATATATATATATATATATATATATATATATATGATAAAAATTAGGAGTCGTAGAAAAGAGCTCTGTGGAACAACGCGCCATTAATTTCTTTTTAACTTTGAGTTATAGCCATCATTGCTTATATATATTTCTTTCTGTTTTGAAAATACGATTTTAAAACTTTTAAGCAGTTAACTCGGGCACCGAATTTCCTAAGCTGTTTGGATAAAATAATTACATCAATCGCCTTGAGAAAAGCCTTGGCGGGGGGGGGGGAGATTTTGGAATGCTGCAAGAGAAATATTTACAGCCATATGTCTTCAATTTGGTGAAACCTAGAAATGGAGAAGCAACGCAGTGAAACCCAAATGAGACTCATTACAGTCAGTGATGGGCAGTATCTAGATACATGTATCGCCGATACGTATCGATCGATACTTTTGTATCGGTATTGGTATCGCTTTAACTACTTGACAAAGGATCGATTTATCGGTATCGCTAAGGTCAATTTTCTTAAATGTATCGAAAAAAATCGATACTTCGATACATCGATACATTAATAAGAATTTTTAAATATTTAAATAGATGTTATAATATGACACTACTGAGTTATATTTATGAATATACATAAATAATAATATTATTAAATATTTATTTAATGACAGTACTACTCTACTGGTCACGTCACACAGTACCACTACCATCCGCTGCTCCTGTAGAACGGTTGTTTAGTTTGGCTGGTCACATTCACGCTCCAAAAAGGAATAGACTGTCTGACCAGATGTTTAGCCAGCTGGTATTTTTGAAGGGTAATAGTAATTACTTTTAATTGTTAGTGTAATATTTTCAGTCATTCATGTATCCTACAAAATTAAAACATACTTTCATTAAATAAAGCAATTGTTTTTATTTACATCTATAAAACCCATTAAAATGTCGTTGATTTTACTTACAGTGCGTACAAATTACTAGTATAAACAATAATATCTAATACCTACATATTAAATGAATAATTATAAAAATGTACCGGCGATGCATGTATCGGTATCGGTATCGCTTAAGACAGCTAGGAAGTATCGGCGTATCGGTATCGCCTAAGACGTTCTTCATGTATCGATGTATCGGTATCGCTTTAGCGATTTTCATGTATCGATGCCCATCGCTGATTACAGTGAGCTCCGCAAAACAAAATAGGTATTCTACCACGTTAATAAGGATAAATAAATAAATTAATACATGAATTTATTATGGTTTCTTCATTTTAAGATCAAAAGAAAAATAAAGAGTTTGAAGATAAGAATTACGATAGCAATTTAAGATAGGAAATGAAAGAAAAACAATAAATATTTTCCAGGTCAACTGGAAATCCCTGTTACTAAATCTATATGTTTTCCTATCCTTATATATGAGGCCCTCCGAGGAAGAAGTGGCTAAGCGACAAAAAGTAAAGCTTTTGCTTTTGTCGCTTAGCCAGTTATTCCTAGGAGGTCCTCATGTGATGTTATAATAAAAAAATAATAAGTTAAAAGTTGGCATTCAGATAAATCGTTTATTTTGAACTTTAACCTTTGCTGTAATTTTTTATCAGTAACTTTCACGTAACTTTTGTATGTGTAATGTACTCGTAACAAACATGTACTTAAAACAAACCATATTTTCAAAGGAAAACAAACACACACAAAGCGGTAAAAACAAATTCACTAATCATGCATAAATTTTACTCAAACCTAAATAAAAATACAATATATATATATATATATAATATATATATATATATATATATATAATATATATATATATATATATATATATATATATATATATATATATATATATAATATTTTGAATATCTTCAAATATATTTTGCCTGCGATTAACTTAATTTTAAACAGTTATAATAGAGTTGTAACAAGTCAGATATAATGTTAATTTTTGGTCTCTATGTGGCTGAAGTTAAATGAAAGGCAAACATTACAGTTCAGGACTTTACTGATGAAACAGGAAATATCTTTTATTGAAGAAACCTTAAAAAAATATCGTAGAAAATCTTACATTACTAAATTTAACAAAAGCCCATCACACATTTCTATTTCTTGGCTTCACCAAATTTAAGCCATTTGGTATAATTAAGAGCTGAGACAGAGTATCGACTCGGGAGGGGACACAATTTCATCTGTTCGGGAGCTCGTTACAACGCGTCTCATTTGGGTTTATTATACGTTTTTTCAGTTTTAGGACTTCACAAATCAAGACTCAAAAAGTTTAACATTTTTTGAATAAATGAATTTTTAACCAAATTTAATCAAGGAAAGTAATAATAATAATAATAATAATAATAATAATAATCTATATATTATAATAAGAGAGCTGTCCGTCTGTCCGTCCGTCCGTCCGTCCGTCCGTCACACTTTCAGAAATTGTGAGAAAAAATTGTGAGAAAAAAATTCAGAAATTGTATTACGGGCGACAATGTGAAGCTCAAGATTTTCATGACTGTGTTCTTTTCTGTAGTTTAGCCTGTCTGTTTGTCTGTTTGTGAAATTTATCCCGGGCAGTAATGGGGGAAGGGTGGGGGTGGGGGTAATGGGGGATGGGTGGGGTAATGGGGAGGGGTGGGAGTAATGGGGGAGGGGGTTAGCCCCCAAGTTCCATGAATGGGGGTGAGGAGGTTTTGGGAGATACCAGATTCAGAAATGTTGACACAATGTGAAGCTCAAAATTTTCACGGCTGCGTTCTTTTCTGTAGTTTAGCCTGTCTAACCGTCAGCGAAGCGACGGGAACTGTACTAGTAATAATAATAAAAATAATAGTAATATTGAAGATTGGAAATTTCCATCTCTTGTTAACGTTTCGGACTAATGAAGTCCATCTTCAGGGCTTAAAAGAACGTAAATTGACTGTTTAAACTAGAATATAACAATGACAGAATTTAAGTATATAAATTATAAAACATTGCTTAAAGACGAATTACTAAAATTATACAGTAAACATCTCTATAATGAAATATATCAGCCAAATGGCTGTCGTTGTGGAGAGGTTGTTCGTTATATAGAGGTTTTCCTTTGCCGATATTTTAAGTATTTAAAAGTATTTCTCCGTGAGGGAGAAACATTCTAGCCAATTACGTATCAGCTTTTAGGCATCAGCCAATCAGCATTCCCCTTACTTTCTTGATCGGAAAATGGGGGTAGAGACGAAGACGTGCAGCCCGGGCTAAGTTAGCGAAAACACCTCCCTATGACGAAACGTGTTTTCGATAAAGACAGATTTTTCGAAATGTCAAATGTGCTCTCGGTAAAGAGAGGTTTCGTTATAGTGGAGTGTCGTTATTGAGAGGTTTTACTGTAATTCAGTAATATACCCAAGTTAGAAAGTTAGTAACACGTTGAATTATGTTTTAAAATTGAAAACGAAACAAAATTTTAATGACCCTCAAATTTTAAATTAACGTATAAGCATGGGATTATGGAATCATGAAAATGTAATGTAATGTAATGTAATGTTTAAAAGCATAAAAATTTCAGCCGTAATAAATATATATTAAGAGAGAGAGAGAGAGAGAGAGAGAGAGAGAGAGAGAGAGAGAGAGAGAGAGAGAGAGAGAGAGAGAGAGCGTTGCTATGCAGCAACTAATATAAGTATTGCTGAAAGAGGGACTGAGAGCGTAATGTTTTCATGAATACATTCAATTCCAAATGAAGTGGATGACATAAATCTAATTATCATTTCTAGTGATCATTAAGTTATCATTTCTAGTAATCTTTTCCAAATCATTTCAACTGAAATGTCTACTTTTTGAAATGACATTTTCAGACATTAATCCTTAGTCGAAATTTCTACGAAAATCAATTAAAATATTGAGCATTTTTTGGCTTAACTTTGTATATGCCCTGTCAGTTGTTGTTGTTGGTTAGCCGATCAGCCCACCCTGATCGAACAACCCGGCGGCAAGCAGGTAACCGATCGCCCTCTCCGGAGTGGACCAGAGGTTCAGCGCACTAGTGATGTTGTGTTGTGTTTTATGTTGTGCTAGAGTGGTACAGTCTGTCATAATGTGTTCAATTGTTTGTGGTGTGTCCTGGTACAGGTGGCAGGTGTCGTCTGTGGAGTTGTCTAGTTTGTGTTTATATGTCTGTAAGTTGGGGTGATGTCCACATCGGAATCGTGTTAAGTTAACTCGATCCGATCTGCTCAGGCTGGTCTCTGACCTGTCAATGGGTGGCGGCTTCGCACCTAGGACCGTATTCGGACCGAGTCGTGTCAGTGCTTTGTGGGTTAGTTGTGTGTGTATGTGTTTTCTGAACTGTGTGATGTCTTTGGGGCGTGGTATGGAATGGAGTATTTGGTTATGTCTCTCAGGTGTTATCTTAATGGTGCGAGGTGTTGGTGCATGATTGTACATGTAGTGGCAAGGGTGTTGTGGGTTAGTTGTCGCTGCTGCCATGAATTGTGTTCCCCTCATGTCTAAATGTTCCCTAACTTTCAGTATTTTTGTTTCTATGTGCAGGTGTTCTATTGGTGTTGTTTGAGTACATCCTGTAATGATACGAAGTGCGTTGTTTATGTGTGTGTTTGAGATAATGTGTGTGTTTGAGATAATGGGTGCCCAGCATGGGCTAGCATAGTTCATAACTGAGTGAGTATATTGTTTGTATATGAGTGATGTTGTTTCCTGCTGGTGTCCAAAGTTTGTGCCTGTTAGTACCCTAAGCGTGTTAAGTCTTGACGTACATTTGTTTTTAATGTCCTGAATGTGGTTTGCAAAAGATAATGATGTGGTGTGTGTGACCCAAGTATTTTGGTCCTGTGAGTGTGTGGAATGTTGGTGTTGCTTAGCGTAAGCTGTGGAGTTATCTGGTGTTCATTTGTGTTGCTTGTTAGCAAGGTGATGGTTGATTTTGTGGGCGCTACTTTGAGTCTATTGTGTGTGAGCCAGTCTTGTATACTGTTTATGTATGTTTGTAGGTTATTTGTAGCGGTGTCGATGTTGTTGTGGGTGGATGTTAGAGTGATGTCATCTGCATATGATGATAAGGTAAGCTTGTTATCTATGGCTGTTGGAATGTCATGCGTGTATAAGTTGAAGAGAGTTGGTGAGAGAACAGAGCCTTGAGGGACCCCGTTCGGAAAAAGTTTGTTTTTGGATGACTTGCCATTAAATGTGACATGTAAGTATCTTCCTGAAAGATAGTTGCTCAACCACCTTTTGGTGTTATTGTGCATGTTTGTGTTGAGTATTGTGTTTATGAGAGGGAAGCGTGGGATAGCATCAAATGCTTTACTAATGTTTATTATTGCTAATAGTTTACGTTGAGCTGGTCGTCTGGTGTTGATGCCATCCATGATGTGCTGCGTGAGGTTAGTGAGTAATGTCGTAGTTGAGTGGTGTGCCCTGTCAAGTGTTGAAGTTCAGTGGGTATAACACCGTTTTCCTATAAGCGTAGTGAAGACACTGAAGTCGGGGCTTCGAATCTTGAACGTGCTGGTAATTATAATACAGGATAGAGAGCAATGGACCGCATTAGATGGCCTGAGCGGTGTACAGGGCCGGATTAAGACCTTTAGAGGCCCTAAGCACTTAAAAGATTTTGGTGCCCCATATATATGTAATTCAAAATATAAACAAAAATAAACCATAAAATAAAATTTTATTTTTTGAAATGAAACAAAACTTACAGTAAGATGGAAAATAATGTTTATTTTGTATACTTCCACTTCATTTATATTTGAAAAGTTTTCTCCTACTTTTTTTAATTGGAAAGTCTTTGATCAGATCCTCAAAACTAATCTTACGTAACACATCTGCTTCTATACTTAGTAGAGATAAGGCATCCAGCCTGCCTTGTTGCATAGTTGTTCTGTTGGTATTTTTAATATACTTCAACTGAGAAAATGAACGCTCAGCTGAGCAATTTGTGACCATTAATGTTAAAAATATACGAAAGGCAATTTCTACATTTGGGAAGGCACACTCAATATTGTCTTCTACAATTATTTTATAAAGTTCAGCATGACTGAATCTTGTTTTTACATTTACTATAGCACACGAAAATATTTAATCTATATGTATTTTTAATATGGCGCTCAAAGATTTGATATAAACAAAATAATAACGCAAAGCGTAAAGTGTGTGATTACAACGAAATATATTTATTCTCTCAAAAGGGTTGTTGTTCACTACAAATTCAAACAATGAAAAAAAATAAATACTATATATGAATATATATAATTCAGTTTTCAACAGCTTATAGGCTATAAGCCGCGATTATAATAGTATAATAAATCCATGGTAAATCCGACAATGGAAAATTTCTGTGGTGCCCCCCTTCCCTTGATGCCCTAAGCACGGGCTTATTTTGCTTAATGGTTAATCCGGCCCTGGCGGTGTACCATTTTCTGGTCCTCCTCGATGCTTATTGTATATGATTGATTGTTGTCTAAAAGATAAAGATCTGCAAGACAAAACATGACAATAAAAAGAAAATAAAAAATTAGGGCATACTCTTCTAATATATATATATATATATATATATATATATATATGATGAAAACCCACAAGGAAAAAGAAAAAATTATTCCAAGGCCTTTCGTGTATTCAGCAATACACCTCGTCATATATATATATATATATATATATATATATACAGGGCGTCCCAAAAAAATGTATACACACTTTAACAGCTGATAGCTCAATTGATGTTTCTTTCTTTCCAAGTTAAACCCATTAGAATTAATAATGGCAGTCAGACTAAGCTTTGAACAAAGGAAATTCATTCTAAAATGCTACTGGAAGTGTGAAAACGCAGTTGAAGTGCAAAGACAGTTTAGGAGGGAGTTTCAAACAGATCCACCAACGCGACTTACCATCACTCGAATTAGAGATAAGTTTGAAGCCGATGGAACTGTTCAGAATGTCCACAAGAAGCGTTCCGGAAGACCACGGACATCGACAAGCCCCACAAAGCAAGAAAGAGTACTGGAAACGTATCACCAAAGTCCAAGAAAATCTGTGCGGCAAGCGAGTCGTGAGGTAGGAATTTCAGAATCGTCTGTCCAACGCATTTTGAAGCGCTGTCAATGGAAAAGTTACATTCCAAGATTAGTCCATGCTATTAATGAAGATGATCCGGACCGAAGAGTGGAGTATTGCGAGTGGTACTTGGCACGATGTGGATGTGGATTGGACGAAGGGGTTTCGTAGAATACCCTCCGCGTTCACCAGACCTCACACCACTAGACTTTTTTTTATGGGGATACTTAAAAGACAAAGTCTACGCTATAAAACCTGCAACAGTCGCTGAATTGAGAGCAGCCATTGAACGAGAATGCACACAAATACCAAACGAAATGTTTCGTGATGTTTGCGATTCCATTGCTTCGCGTTATCAGCAGTGCCTGGACCAGAACGGACGTCAGTTTGAAAACAGGCGTTGACAAAACAATTAAATAATGTCTGTAGATTCTATTACATTTTGAAAATGAAATGTATTTTAATAAACACTGCCTTTATAATTATTTAAAGTGTGTATACATTTTGTGGGACGCCCTATATATATATATATATATATATATATATATATATATGGGTTGAATTTCATAATTAAACACGTGACATAGTGAATGATTCAAATCCATAAGGAAAAAGGAAAAAATGATTCCAAGGTCTTTCGTGTATTCAACAGTACACCTCGTCAGGGAATGAAGGTTATCAAGTACTGATACAGGGCAAAAGGTATTTTAACAAATTATTATCGTTAATTTTATACGTACTCAAACTGTTATTGAAATTATTTTTAAAATGGATGAATGCACATTCTAGAATATTCCTTTCAATTATATCTGTGTTTTTAACGAGCGATTTAGAACTACCCCACTTGATACTATGATTACATCTATACATATGGTTAAACAATGCATTAGAATTATTTGCTGTTCTACACGTATATTTATGCTGTTTTACCATGATATCTAAAGTTTTTCCCGTTTGACCAATATAAACTGAATTACAGTGCGTACATCCGATCGAATATACACAGCCAACCGCATTATCCGAGCTGTTCTTTATTAGGCGAGATTTAACTGTATTATTATACTTAAAGACTACGTTGATGCCAATTGTTTTGAGTAAGATCGGAAGATATTGAAAATTTACATGGTAAAGTTGGGTAACGATATTTTTGTGATCAAATTCATTTACAATTACATTATTATAATACCTTTTCCTACCTTTCCTAAGATAGTTATCGAGAAATGGAATAAGATAACATAATTTAGTATCAATATTCATGATATTGCACAACTCAGAATCTAAAACTTCAGGACTGACAACTTTCAATGCTCTAAGAAATATAACAGAAAAAAATAGAAGATTTTATCGAGGGATGATGATCAGGATTAAAATGAACATAAATATGTACGTAGTACAGTAAACTATTCTAATGCATTGTTTAACCATATGTATAGATGTAATCATAGTATTAAGTGGGAGAGTTCTAAAATTCTCGTTAAAAATAAAGATATAATTAAAAGGAATATTCAAGAATGTGCATTCATCCATTTTAAAAATAATTTCAATAACAGTTTGGGTACGTATAAACTTGACAATATCTTGTTAAAATACCCTTTGCCCTTGTTACCTTTTGCTAATCTCTTCTTACTATTTTGTTTTGATGTACATAGATATATATTTTTGGCTTCTTGTCTTTTCCATTCATTCCCTAACGAGGTGTACTGTTGAATACACGAAAGACCTTGGAATAATTTTTCCTTTCCCCTGTGAATTTGCAATATATATATTTTATCATCGTATAGATCATTTTCAGACCTATATATCGACATTTCATCGACACTTAACGTAACCTAATCTAACGTACTGTATGCTAACCCAACTTAACTTAATCTAACCGTTTACAACTTGTCAAATCAATAAATTGGCGCGTCAGGGAAATGTTAGCCCTCGCGCCATTTTCAGCTTGAATCAATTTGATGAGGTCCTTGAAGGTTACAGGTCAAAACATTTTAATAATGAATGTAAACGGGTAAAAGGTGAACTTCAAACCTAGTAAATATGATAAAAGTTTATACAGAAAATTAATATACAATTTCAAACAGTTGTTTTGATGCGGACACAATATCTTTTCATTCGTCGCTAACATCAAAAACTAATTCTAGTTGACTGCTTTCATTGCGAATTTTTCATTTATTAATCTAAATGTCCAATTCAGTTATTAAATTCGTAACACTCCTTTACAGGAAAACAATATTTACTGGCTTAACAACTAAATTTAACTCATTCTTGCTTATCAACTTTAAAATCAATTTACTTCGCACATTATTTGCCAGAGTCTGTGAAATATGTTCTAATTATAGGTTGTTTACTGATGAATTGGATTTTCTACGCAAACATGTTATATCTATTCGTTTTCCTTTTTCATTATTGACAATGTATTTCGAGGAAAGTGAAATAGTATTTATTAACAAAAAATTAACTAAAATTAACGGTACCTAAACAAATATTATATTTCAAATTACGCTTTCTTGGGTATACTATTACTAACTTTGAATTATAATTCAAATTAACCAACCAACTGAAATAGAAATACCCCACAATTTTCGAATTAGATGCATTTTCTATCCGAAGAATACAATTGGTAGTTTGTGTAAGGTTAAAGACAAAGTTCCTGGTTTTATGTGTTTGCATATATGAATACACATCTATGGACTGTGACGTCACATATGCGTGGAAAAAGGGCTCGTCATCTTTCCACTCACATACGCGAACATAAAGGTACCTCATACTAAAACACCACTTGTCAAAACCAATGAATTGAGCCATTAGACATTATTTCATTTAAAAAAGTCATACCAACGGTAGCTCAGAGTTATCCATTGTAGCCAAAAATGATTTTGAAAAAGGTGGAGGTGCTGAATTTGTTTTTTTTGTTTTTATTGTGATATCTAGGAAGGGTAGGGTGTTACTGGATTCCTCTTCTTTGGTGAACTTAATGTTTTTGTGTTGGGAATTAAGATAGTTAAGAAAAAGGGGGGGGGGGGGCGTGGTTGGCAGTGTGAAAAAGAAGAAAGATGTCGTCAACGTACCCTCCCTAGATATAACAATAACAAAACAAAACAACAAATTCAGCATCTCCATATATCGAAAACCCACATACACAAGCCTAGGTATTAATTATCTAAGCACACCGCTTCGCCGTATAAAATAAACAGCATCAAAATTTTAATCCATCGCGCCTATCAACTTTGCTCTTCGTACTTATCCCTCCACAACGAAATAGAATTTATTCATAATTTCGGCATTAAAAACTACTTCCCAAAACATCCTTTACAATTTTTAACTAGAAATTTTCTTAATAATATTTATCAATTCCCCCTTAAAGTTCCCACCGTTAAAAAAGACGTACAATACATTTCATTTCCTATTACGACCATATCAACCACAAAATACTTTCAGAACTCCTCCTCCTACTCACCCCTCTTTACCCCCAAATTAACTTTCAATTCGTTTTCACCAACAATAATAGCATCAAATCATACCTCAACCACAAAGAAAAAAACACCTCAGCCCCTTATATTGGCAGCACCATTAGCCAGTATCAAACACGAGTGGACGAGCACCGCGGTATTTCTACCAGAACATCGCAGCCCTTAAATAAACCCTCTAAATCACCAACAAGTGATCACTGTTACCTTCACAACCACACACTACTTCCCTCCAATTTCAAAATTATTAACACAACCAACCATCTAACTGACCTGGTGAGTCTTTTTTTCTCTTTTTCTGAATAAATGTTAACCCACGAGTGATAGGTGTTGCTACTTACTTAACCCCTTATTCTCTTCTCTTAACCCCCTACTCTTTCCTTTCTCTCGGGCTAACCTTAGAGTGGATCTTAGGGTCTTTGTTAGCCTTAGCTTCTGTAGATCTGTAGACCTCCGCATTCTGGAGTCCCTATACGTACATCCTCAGTATTAAACCAACTTTCAACGACTATAGTTGTGCCTTTAACTTAAACATAGCCAAATAAATTGTCATATCCTTCCACTGAGAAGAAATCCACCATCACTCCATCTGACTCCAACTCTTTTAATATGGACCCCTTCCAACAACCAATCATTCCCAACCCTCTGCTCAATTAGTCCCCTTACCCCGATAATAACAACCTGGTAAGACTCCTCTCAGTTTTGTTTGCATTTACTTTATGTTTTGACGATTGATCCCATTTCTATATTTTATATTATTTTATTTTTAATTTTGATTACTTAAATATACCCTATAAGTTTCCGTCCATTATATTTATTAATTTTTTTGTCTGCTTATATATACAGTATATATATATATGGGATGAACTTCACACTTAAATACGTGAAATGAGCGAATGATGCAAACCCACAAGGAAAAATAAAAAAATTATTCCAAGGCCTTTCGTGTCTTCATTCCCTGACGAGGTGTATTGTTGAATATACGAAAGATCTTGGAATACTTTTTTCTTTTTCCTTGTGTATTTGCATCATATATACTGTATACATATCAAAATTCATTTAAACAACAACAACAACAGACTGTAAAAATTCTCCACCGATGCAGAACTGAAGCAGATTCAAATTAGAGAAACAAAATATGCGAAATGAAAATAGACCAAAACCAAACATTGATCCACATTGACAAACGAAGAGGGAAAACAAAATAACAGAAAACTAAAAAAGAAAAACAAAAAAAGAAAAGCAGAATACGTCTGCGCGTTTGCGAAAGGAAACGTTAAATGATGGGGTGACCGAATACCCACACATGACCCAGAAAGAATAAGCGAACTGCTTAACCCTTTAACGCCGAACGTTTTTGTAGGGTTAAGTCTAAATGCGTGCATTTGAAACGGTAAGTATTCGACCCAGTCGGCGTTAGAGGGTTAAACTTCTAGCGCCCAATGTTACTTTGCTGATTTTGTTCTGGCTAATGCCAAATGATTTTCTTCAGTCTCGGAAAAGACCTCGGGGTATTAGAGGGTTAAGGAACAATTTAACTCTGTGTTTAAACTCTATTCCCTGGAAAGAAGATGCCAATGGTACACAATAATATACGTATGCAAAATAATCGAGGGTTATGCCCCTAACTCCTTGGTATGGGCCGCAAGGCCTTTTGAGGTACTTCTTTTCCTTGTAACTCCTTGTAACCTTAGAAATGAAATAGAAACACAGTGGAATGAGAGAAGAGGTAGATTCTGTACTGTCTCAACTGCGGTGGGACAGGGGCCATATAAACGAGGATGGAAAATACCCTCAGAATACGAGGCCGGAAAGTCTTTAATGTTCTGCCCAAAGAACTGACGAACCAGACTGAATAATTTCAAGAACCTGTTCTCATAGCCATGCGTGGCTGGCTATGAGGACGGGACGAGAGCGGAAACCAATCCCCCCCCCTCCCTCCATCAAATCCCGCGAATGAGGCGGGATCCTGAACCGTCGTTCGAAACCATCTAAAAAAAAAAAAAAAAATATATATATATATATTAATATAAAAGAATATTTGGAGATTTTGCAAATTCGATATAAACTTGAATGAATTTTATAACGGAAGAGGTTTTAGAATGAAGTATATAAATTTTCAAGTAAAGGTTATGCATCTCCATGACAACATTTTCGCTACATATTCAATACCAAATACTATATATATATACATATGTAAAGAACGACGCTTGTGTAGAAGAACGTTCCGCACAAGTTGAGGAGGGAGAACGAACAAATGAAAAATGAGGTAACCACCCGGGAATCGAATCCGGATCTTCCGATTGCCGGTCAGATATGCGTCGTTCTTTACATTAATTATACTGTGTGTTGTTTGCAGGTAAAAAAAAAAAAAAATATATATATATACAGGGCGTCCCAAAAAAATGTATACACACTTTAAATACTTATAAAGGCAGTGTTTATTAAAATACATTTCATTTTCAAAATGTAATAGAATCTACAGACATTATTTAATTGTTTTGTCAACGCCTGTTTTCAAACTGACGTCCGTTCTGGTCCAGGCACTGCTGATAACGCGAAGCAATGGAATCGCAAACATCACGAAACATTTCGTTTGGTATTTGTGTGCATTCTCGTTCAATGGCTGCTCTCAATTCAGCGACTGTTGCAGGTTTTATAGCGTAGACTTTGTCTTTTAAGTATCCCCATAAAAAAAAGTCTAGTGGTGTGAGGTCTGGTGAACGCGGAGGGTATTCTACGAAACCCCTTCGTCCAATCCACATCCACATCGTGCCAAGTACCACTCGCAATACTCCACTCTTCGGTCCGGATCATCTTCATTAATAGCATGGACTAATCTTGGAATGTAACTTTTCCATTGACAGCGCTTCAAAATGCGTTGGACAGACGATTCTGAAATTCCTACCTCACGACTCGCTTGCCGCACAGATTTTCTTGGACTTTGGTGATACGTTTCCAGTACTCTTTCTTGCTTTGTGGGGCTTGTCGATGTCCGTGGTCTTCCGGAACGCTTCTTGTGGACATTCTGAACAGTTCCATCGGCTTCAAACTTATCTCTAATTCGAGTGATGGTAAGTCGCGTTGGTGGATCTGTTTGAAACTCCCTCCTAAACTGTCTTTGCACTTCAACTGCGTTTTCACACTTCCAGTAGCATTTTAGAATGAATTTCCTTTGTTCAAAGCTTAGTCTGACTGCCATTATTAATTCTAATGGGTTTAACTTGGAAAGAAAGAAACATCAATTGAGCTATCAGCTGTTAAAGTGTGTATACATGTTTTTGGGACGCCCTGTATATATATATATATATAAATTTGTATTTTTATAATCCATTTGTATTTTTATAATCCATTTGATCTTGTGCTAAAAATCGATTAACTTTTAATTTGCATTTTTTTTTTTTTTTTATATATATCGAAACCTGACCATAGGCAGCAGTGTGTTAAAACCCGGGCAGAGTTCCAGTATAAATTTGTATTTTTATAATCCATTTGATCTTGTGCTAAAATTCGATATTTTTCCTTACAAATCTGTACGCCTCACTGGTAATCCTTTAAGGTTTTAATTTTTAATTTTTTATTTTTACTTCTCTGTTTATTGTATATATAAGTATGTATGTATGTATTTATGTATTTGTATATACAGATGTATGTATATATATAATATATATATATATGTGTGTGTGTATGTATGTTATTTATTTTTTCTTTTTTCTTTCTGTAACCTATATATAGGCTTAACCTTTTTATGTACTTCAGTGTTCCTGAGGATGTCATTAGACGAAAGCGCTTGAGCACCATTTTGTGTTTCCTTTCCTTCGTGGTTTTATTCATCATATATATATATATATATATATATATATATATATATGATTTTATATTTGATTTTATATTAATTGAACTTCCCTCAAACATTATCATATAAATCGAATTGAATTAAAGACGTGAATCCTTCATCTGTACAACTTTAATCAAAATATGTTGCTTTTTATTACAAGCAGCGACGTTGCGTTAAAAGATTTGGATTCGGTGTGGAGAAAACAGTCACAGATGACTTCCGCTGTGCATGTAGCATCTTCGTGCCTTGTTGCAAAATACCATAATGTACGCAGAACTGAAATAGTTGAATCTTTGCTGCGAAGTAAATATTAACACTAGTAATCATAGGCATCTTTGTGATGAAAGCAGGTGGTTGCGTTGCTAGTTTTAAGATAATGAGGAATTTTCATTCTAAGCTGAACTTGATCATCACAGGACTTCTGCGCTTTATTCCACATCTCGTTGAAACATTCATCACTTCTATGAGAACGAAAACAGATAATATGTCTGAAAACAGATAGTATGTCAAGACTTGAACAGTGAGATATGATGAAAATGTTTCAACCAGATGTAAGAAAAGTTCTAATACCAACAAGGAAAATATGTAAAAATATCCAAAATGGAAAATAGTAACCCGTTGGCTTCAGTTGTAATTTTCGGATTCTTCATATGTTCGAAAACTTTAACCCAATTGTCAGCATTGTTGACAAGTAGTAACTGTGGTTACAAATCTATTTCTTACCTTTCAACGAGTCTTTGACAAATTCTTCAGAGCAGGAACTCTGTCTACAGTAGAAATTCCAGTCTTTTTAAGGGCACCTCGGAAAATAGCATGCCGCTCAGGGAAAGTTTCAAACAAGACGAACAGTTTCTGGACAGATTCTAATGTATTGCACAGAGGCTGTATGTTCTGACAAAAGCGTCTGTCGGTCAGGTCTTAAAGATGTACGTGACAGAGCAGATAGATCGGGATCCCTTGGTTCTGTTTGTCGTAAGTGAGATGCTAAACCACTGAAGTCTCCACTCACGTTTACAACACCTTCATATGCCACACCGTCATTTTCTCCACTGGAATTCCTACACTTTTTAAAAAGCAACTGTTGTTGCATATAGCTGCATACCTATAGTGAAGAGACATTGAATGAACCCTAAATATTGTTAAAGCTTTGTGACCTAACCTGTCGTTGAGAATTTGCAATATACTTTGCGACACTTGTTCCCTTGTCAAAACATCCTTCATATAAACTACGAACACTTTCAGGGACAGTGTTTGTACTAGTTATAGATTGAGAACTTGACACAAGAAGAGAAAGCAAAGAAGATTGCTTTTGTGCTTTTGATATGGTTCGAGTTTGATTAGACGCTAAACTATTAAAAACAAAAGTTAGAACCCACTAAACAATCGAACGGCATGTATAGCGCAACGCTTCAACAACGAAGGGACAAGTCATCAGTCCCAAATGTCCAATAAAAGGACAAGTGAACAATCCCCCATCTTATCAAAAAGACTAAGTCAGCAAACGTAGAGAGTTTACATATACTCTGTAAGTTGATTTGGTCGAGTAAACTTAGGTTCAATTGATTTCATGCTCTTATCCCGTTCAATGAATATCGTAAACGGCATGAATAAACTAACGGAGATTTAAGCTTACGATTCGGTTCTATAAGAATATGAAGTAAGACTTGAGGCAACTTCCCAGTGTTACATCTGAAATGCGGCTTCTCAGTGCGAGTAACTATGTATGGAGTACGCTTCTCATGTGTGGGGTGGCTCAACCCACTTGACCGAGTGGAATCAAAGGCTTTTCGTCTCATCAATTCTCCGCCTCTTACTGTCTTCAATCCCTCTCTTTTCGCCGCAATGTATCCTCTCTCTCTTTACTAACGCTATTATAACGGACACTGCTCTTCTGAACTCTCTAACTGCTTGCCTCCTCCTTTAAGGACTTTCAACGGATTCTCATCGCTTCTCTGTCCAATTCTCTAACGCAAGGGTTAATCGGTATTCTCACTCTTTTATCTACTTAACCAGTCAATTTTGGAACAACCTTCCTCAATCCATCTTTATTCCTGTTTATAACCTCCAATCTTTCAAACGCAAAGTGTTCAGTCATCTCGAAATCTTTGGAGCTTGATTTCGGCTCTCTTCTTCTCTTTCTATAGTGGAGTGGGGAGGGATGTTCTTGCGGGCGTTAGCCTTTGGCCCCTCTTTTCTGCATAAAAAAAAAGTGCACATGGACTTATAATTTTTTCAGAAGCGTAGTCCAGTATATTAGGTATTATTTTGCGTGTTCTTTCTTTAAATGAACCATGGTTTTTCATTTAATTTTACATCGACTGGTATTACTCAGTATGGTAGGTTTTTACTTGATGACGTCATGATGACGTATAATTAGGTTTGCGAATTCAGTTGCAAAAAAGAGAAAGCAAATATCGAAAATTTTGAAATTTTTAAAAATTTTTCTTGATTCTGGGGAAAAGACTCCTACCCCAGTCTGATAGGATAGGTCTGATAAATTGGGGGACTCGTGACCTATATACAGAGTCTATAGGCTTGGGCTGGTCCCAACTTCAACTGGCCTCCACTCTTGACAGAGGGAGTCGAACCCAGCATTTTAACCAAACCACTGACTTATGGAAGCTCAAATTCTACTTTTACTCTAAAAGAAAATTAAAATTTTGAATATTATATTATCATTTACATAAAATAGGAGTTTTAACCCTATTTTAAGGGCAAATCCTCAACATTTCAACATCACGAACGAAACTTTATCCTACGCAGAAGAATTTTTCCTTTAAATTTATTTCAGAAAGTTAATTTCCTAAAATATAACTTATGTGGAACTTGGAAACTCAATTTTACTAGCTTAAAAAGTTTAAACGATAATATATATACTGTACAGTATATATATAAACAATAATTTGTATTTTAACGAGAAATTATTATTGGTGTTTCTAAGTTTCATTTGAATACAATAAAATTTTCCAAAGTTAGAATAAATGTTGTAGCGAAAATTATATAAATAATTTTAGTTATAGTTGTTATCCTCTGTGAACGAACCCTGTACATACTTTTGTTGTAAATAAACTGTCTACCGTTAGATTTGATTACTAATAATCTTCTTATTACTCTAAGCAGCTGTGAGAATTAAGTTGTTTGTCTTGGAAAATGTTAAAGAGAGATAATAACCATGTTCCATATACCATGTTCCATATACCATGTTCCATATACTCCCCCCCCAAGGGAGTGAAGGATAGAGATTCCGACACTGGGCTACTTTAGCCCGAGTCAATGGAAAGGGAATGGCTGACACGCCGCTTCGTCGTGACGTAAAATACAGAAAAGACAACCGCTCAGCTCTAGGTTTCACTGGGGTTGAAGCTCACGACTCAGCTTAGATTCAGCATTGTCGGGCGGCGTTCTACCCGATTCGAGCTATGAGCCACGAGACTCAGTGCCAAATGGAGTCCGAAGAAATTGCTTAGTCGATATTATGTTCTCTGTGTGTTAAAATTAACTAAAATACACAAAATCCCTCTCCAGTCTCGTTCTCATGAGACATTGAAATTTCATGTACCAAGTCAAGTGACGCCTCTTCTATCTTTCCTCCCCACCCTTCAAAAAAAAAGGAACCAAAACAGTTCCCCTCCCCCCACCACTCGCCAAAAAACACCAGTAAATTCTTACATATTCCCATATTGTCTTGTTTTATTCTTCTTGACCTGAAATCAACTCACACAATTTTTTACATCTCTTATTCACTGTTGATGGATTAAATGATTTTTAATCGAAGTTTTTCTTGTCGAATAAAAATAACCTAATTCTTTTCTCTCTTAGTTTTAGATAGAAATATCCTCTCTCTCTCTCTCTCTCCTTTTCCTTGTAACTCTTTGTAACTCTCTGCACCCGGATACATGTGTAAATAGCACAAGCTTTATACTTCATTAGTTCTTTCTGCTTCGTATTTTTCAAAATGTCTTGATAAAATCTTTGATTGCATCAGTCGTTTCATATTTTTACGATTGGTTGGCTATTCATGTCAAGGGGAAAGAGAAGGTAAATAAAATTTAGAAACTTTACTGTTTAAATTACAGCGAAATAAATTATTTTAACGATGTCTGATAAAGAGTATATAAAAATAGGGAGGATGACATCAAATATGTCGATCAAAGGACACTACTGATACTTGCAAGCAACACAAAAATCGAATTATTTAATTAAACATGAATCAATAAGAAATTATATTCTATAATCATACGTAGCCTCGAACAGTCAATTCAAATGAGATTAGTAAATATTTTCAAATGAAAGTAGATTATTGTCATGACAGCTGATGAAATGAATGTGAGCGATTGAGGCGCTTCCAGCCTGTTCCTGACGCGACCTCGCTGCGGTGGGAGAGGCGTTTGCGTATAAAAAAAAAGATACTTCATTATTTCAAGATAGACTTTCGCTGATTCGAAATGAATAAATGAACTGAACTCTTGAAAAGACCTCTTTACATACATTTTCAATTTTCCTTATCTAACCAATTATATCAAGTAAAATAATTATTATAAATCGGGATCTTTTCGGTTTGACGGCCTGTAATATTTTTTAACATTACTTGTTTTTTATTGTCCAGTTTTAATCGAGGATTTAAAAAATAACATTCATGTTTTAGAGAAACAAATAGTGAGGCAGTTATATGCAATTTAACAAATTTAAAATATGTATTTTTAAACCCTGTTGGGAGCTTTCTGGTTTGACGGCCGGCGGAAAAAAAAGAGTCATGGCTACGGGACCGTCAAATTCTAGACTCTACCAACTGGTTAAGTTAACTGAATGCCCAGTTAGGTTAACAGAATGCCCGGTTATGTCAACTGTACGCCCTTGACGATTGGTTAGGTTACGTCATGATATTTTCGTTAGTTTACTGTTAAAACAAACGAAAATATCATGAATGACTTAACATAACCAATCGTCATGAGCGTACAGTTGACCTAAAACTTTCAGGGATTTTGGAATCTTAAAGCGTATATGATATTCTCTAAACTAAAATGTATAACTGCCTCACTATTTGTTTCTTTAAAACATGAGTGATATTTTTGAATTTCTCGATTAAAACTGGACAATAAAAAACAAGTAATGTTAAAAAATATTACAAGCCGTCAAACCGAAAAGATCCATAAATCGCCTTAGAAATAAATAAATTTAAACAATATAAATCTTAGTGTATTTTCCATAAGAAGGAATTATAATTAAAATTAGTGTAATTTCCATAAGAAGGAATTATAATTAAAATTAGTGTAATTTCCATAAGAAGGAATTATAATTAAAATTAGTGTAATTTCCATAAGAAGGAATTATAATTAAAATTAGTGTAATTTCCATAAGAAGGAATTATAATTAAAATTAGTGTAATTTCCATAAGAAGGAATTATAATTAAAATTAGTGTAATTTCCATAAGAAGGAATTATAATTAAAATTAGTGTAATTTCCATAAGAAGGAATTATAATTAAAATTAGTGTAATTTCCTTAAGGAATTATAATTAAAATTAGTGTAATTGCCATAAGAAGGAATTATAATTATTAAACTTCTAATTAAAAACAATGACGGATTAGAAATTTTTGTACACCGATCCGGAGTCGAAATTGTTGAGAAAAATATCTTAAATTGCCAACGTCTCCCTTGTAATTACTTCACATTTTGAAATTTTTTGCTATTTGGAATCAGTCTGAAAATTTTCTGAAAACTAAAAATAAACTGTGTCAGTAATTTAAGGAAATTTGCTGCAAATATTGAGACTTTTCGGCATATACAGGGTGTCCCATAAGTCCCAAATCGGTTATACTTAAAGCGAAAATACCAGAAAATCAAACAAAGTAAAAAGTTAATAATAAGTTTAGAAATATTTATTGATTATTGGACGTGCAAAATATAACCCATCTCGACAAATATTCGTTCCTTAGTAATCGATTAGGTCAGTGTGAACTCCGCTAGATGGATTTTCACTTTAATTATAACCGATTGGGACTTATGGGCCACCCTGTAGAACCTACATTTAAAGTACATAAGTTGCAAAGGTAAAGTTGTAATTACCGTACAACTTTAACAATTTGTGTAAACTTGCAGTTTTTATAATTGAAGATAAATGTTTCTGCAATTAAGAAAATATAATTAATTTTTTTTCATTCCTAATTGTGTTCTTATGGATTACATGGTTTATTTTCATTTTAAAATATCAACTAAGCTTCTTCTATTAGATTCAGCTAATTAAGAAATCTTCATAAGCAATTTTACAGCAAATACGTATATATATATTTGTATATACGAGTAGCACAGCGGGAGAAGGGGATAAGCGACAAAATCGGCAAAATACGTTTTCTGTTTAAAAAGACAATTTAATTATACAGTATATTCTTCCCTCTATCTATCACCTCCAATTGGCAAATATCCCATTTTGTGACTGGAAACAGTAAAAAATGGGATACCTGCCAATTGGATGTGATAGAGAGAAGAATAAGCGGTCGTTTTAATTAAAAAAAACGCATTTCGCCGATTTTGTTGCTTATCCCCTTCTCCCACTGCGTTACTCGTATATTCTTTTGTTCTTTCGCATTGGTTTCAGTATGTATATTTTAATACGTATATTGTTTCTGTATATATATATATATATATATATATATATGTGTGTGTGTGTGTGTGTGTGTATTATTTCTAAGAGCTGCCGCTTATTATATTATGCACGCAAAAAAAGATTTGTTTTTAGCAGTATGGATTTTTTAGACTAGTCAACGAATAAACGCGGTGAAACGCCTTACCCAGCTGATCAACATTTTGGCCACATAAACTTTGGTTTAAACTTTTTTGTAGTAAATGAATTTGTTCGCGGACGGCTCTTCTGAAGGCTACAACATTTTTCAGAAGAAACTACACCACGCGCGCTTTATATTAAATTATTCATGACGACGTCCTCTATCTTTTGATGTAAAGCGCGCGTGGTGTAGTTTCGGTACTTGTAGGTTATCTCCCCCCACCCCCCCCAACAATTTTGACAGAATATTTTTGTTAAAACTAACGAAAATATCACGACTTAACCTAACCAATTATGAAGGGCGTACAGTTGATCTACTATTAATTATAACAGTGTTTGTTTCTGGAATAGTATTTACTATTTACTAATAGATCAACTGTACGCCCTTGATAATTGGTTAGGTTAAGTCGTGATATTTTCGTTAGTTTTAACAAAAATATTCTGTCAAAATTGGTGGGGGCCGGGGGAGATAACCTACAAGTACCGTAGTTTCTTCTGAAAAATGTTGTAGCCTTCAGAAGAGCCGTCCGCGAAGTACTACTAGTCGAGGGGGTCAAAAAAGATTTGTCCAAGCACTACCGTGCGTGGACGATTCAATCTTACTTATTTTATGTTAGTTTATGAGAGTTTGAACGGCGGTTCAGGATCGACTTGCGGTCAACCCCTCTGCAGCATCCCTCCTCATTAAGAAGATTTCTGGATCTTTTCCGTTTGACTGCCGCCATTGAAACATAAGAGGTGAGTGCCCCCAGCCTTCTTTACTTAGCCTTATAAGGCTAACTAACGAAAATATCACGACCTAACCTAACCAATCGTTAGGTCAACTCTACGACCTTGACGATTGGTTAGGTTAGGTCGTGATATTTTTGTTAGTTAGCCTTATAAAGCTAACTAAAGAAGGCTATGTTTCAATGGCGGCAGTCAAACGGAAAAGATCCAGATTTCTTAATTACTTGGATTTGTGAAGAAAGCTTACTTAGTTGATATTTTTTTTAAGAAAAACTCCTTCATCGAATCTAGTAAAATTTTCTTAAAGTTCCCATTTTATAATTTACTATTTAAAATACAGTATCCTAATTTTATGAAGCAATTTTAATTTCATAATTTACCCTTTGTTAATTAAACATAATTTATTTTCTACTAAATATATAATTTATAATTTATTTAAAATTGCGTAAAATTTTGTACATTTTTACCTTTGTTTATTTATTATTATTATTATTATTATTATTATTATTGTTTTGTCTTTGTAATCAATTCACTCTCACTTACAACGAGTCCAAAACTTTCTGACGACGAATATTATTAATTACTTGTATGGATCGCGACAGCGTTTTCTGAAGTTCAATAACCTTTATCATTGTGGGTTTTCAAATGTTTGATGAATATGGTAATGCAAATTATTGAGACTAAGAAGCTTTGTGAAATTGGATCTCGATTTTACTTTACAGATCTCTCTCTCTCTCTCTCTTCTCTGTTCGTCTAGGAAGACTTGAAATCAATTTTAGTAGTAATGTAAGTTGCAGAGAAAGTTTGGAACGGAGTAAACATTTACAGTTATCAAAATACATGTTGAACTATTTGACATAAACAGTGTTTACCTAAATCATGTTTAAAACAGTGTTTACCTAAATCATGTTTAAAACAGTGTTTACATTAACTATGTTCATTTTCCTAGTAAGAAACTTAATTGGTTCAATCAACTATACAACTATAGATTGGTTATTAAAGGTTTTTGGGAGCCAACAAGCATTAAGAAAAAAATAGAACACCAGAAAAAGTCCCTAAACTTTATCTCCGGCATTTGCTGACCGAAAAGGTTTTGGGACCTTTTCCGTTCTATGGGCACCATTGAAATGAGAGAAATTAATATTTTTTAAACTTATTTTAACTTTTCATTAATAAATAATCAGTACATTTCGAATAGGAGAAATTTAATTTATTTAATTTAACAGCCATGAACATAAAAAAAAAAAATATTTAGCGTTTCTTCAAAAATTTGACGATTTATTACATTACATTATCATTATTATTGGTCATAACTAACCTAACCCAAACCTAACCTAACCTAGCTTAACATAACCTAACCTATCCTAACCTGACCTAACCTAACCTAACCTCGTTAGTGCCCATAGAACGGAAAAGCCCCAAGTTTTGGAAACAAAGTTTCAGGAAAGTTTGAAAATTCATTTACGATACAATGCGTATTTATACTTATTTCATGAATACATGTGTACTTATTTCATACCTACACACAGAAGGAATTTAGTATGAGAAACTAAACTGCATAAATCTGATTCATGAAATTAGAGGTTTTTTATTTTTAAAGAACTTTAATTTTTTCTATTATTATTAATTAAAATAAAAATAATTTCGCCATTTTATTTCTCCTCATCATTTTGTTCGCAATGCCTTTAACTGTCATTGAATTTTAATATATAAATTGTCATTGAATTTTTTATATGAATTTTTACTGAATTCAGAGAGTGACACCATTTCCCTTTAAGCGAAGTGATGATGCTGTTCATAATAATAGGAGATAGTGGAATAAGACGCTTTAGTTGGTCTGAGCGTTGTGCCAGTTTCTGGCTTTCTGACTGATTAATTATTATTATTGTAGCTGGATTCTATAGGGAAATGTATCGATGAAAGAGAGAAAATGATTCAAGTCATTTACACTTAGCCACGAGAGAGAGAGAGAGAGAGAGAGAGAGAGAGAGTGTTAGTTACAGAGTTACAACCTAACAAATTCTGCCTGCCTGCCTACCTGCCTACCTCCTTACCTGCCTGCCTGCCTGCCTCCCTAACCTGCCTAGTGCCTCCCTGCCTGAGATAACGCAATAAAAACGTTTAAAAACTGGGTAAAATCTCTTTATTAAAGAACAGTTTATTGAAAAATGATACCTGAAGTATCGAAATTTGTACTGTTCTCTAATAAAGTGACTCGAGTTTAGATACCTTGTAAAATAGAGTAGGGTCAGTAGTACAAACAAAAGTAATGGAGTAAATTAGTTGACTGTACGATTCTCTCTTTCCAGGGTTATATGGTAGAGGGGGTCCACAACATAACGTAGAATTCGAACCATAGATTTTTTACATTAGCTGAACTCTGAGGGTAGTCACCCATCCAACCGGTACCCACATCCACTATCGCTTAACTTCGTGGATCTTACAGGAAGCAGTATAATAATATGGTCACGGCGTAGCCCAATGAGATTAAGTTAAGGGCATGGTGTAAAGCATGGTATAGGCCGTAGGGCATGGTGTAGATGTTTTATTTTGATACGATAAAGATTTTTAAAAATAGATTTAGGAAAAATCTTCCATTCAACAACTTTGACTTAGATAATAGTAATTTGTGCACCTTTCAGAAAAGGAGATATTAACAAAATTAATGAAATGATGGTGTTGTCAAGGAAGAAGATTATGGTAATAAGCACTTAGCGGATGATTTCTAATGACAATCTAAAAATGTTGCATGGTTAATGGTAAACACCGACACGTTTCAATTTAATTCCTTCTTCTTTTGTCAATTTTTATGACCTTGGCCCCTCCTTCTTACATTAAAAAATAAATTAGGTGGTCTTGAATAGCTCATTATGCGCCTAATAAGCCAAATTTTATTTTCAATCCTTTGGGATTGATGGAAAAAAAAAAATTGAATGTCAGCCAAATACGGAATCAATTAGGGTGCCATTGATTAAACCTGAAAACTTAATAACTGGTAAACAGGCTATAAAATGATCATCAAATTCCTTCATCAGCGAAATTAGCCAGTGTTATTATTACAAAATCTGTTTTATAGTTGACTAAGTCATTAAAACTGTTTGGAAATGTATGGCTGTTATTGTTGAACTAATTAGCAATGACAATGTTTGAAGCTGAGCAGTTTTATTAAGAGGCGGGATTTGGCTTACTTATATATAGTGTATATATATATACAGTTCATCGACCAACCATACTACCTGGCAGACCTAGAAAAAGGTTGTCAAAGGGACAATTTGTCCTGCCCCACATTGAAAGTGGCCCTTTATAAGAGACCATCCTCACTATTGAATAGAAAAACTGAAAGAATATTATCGCTGAATAGTGTCAGTCCTGTATTCGCTTCGAAAAACTACAAAAGAAAGTAACATTTTGACAAATAGATATTGACAAAAGAAATATTCTAACTTTGAATGGAGGTTCTCCAACGAACAAAAATTATATTCATATGATATAGGGTGTTCAAAAAGAAACGCAGCAAACCATTGGAGAATGTATATATCATTGTAACTTAACCCTTTTCTTCCTGTTTCGGGTTGCGTTTCTTTTTGAACACCCTATATATATATATATATATATATATATATATATATATATATATATATATATATATATATATAATATAGAAGGGTGTTTGAATCGTACGTCTGGCAGGAGAGTGTGTGGAATATTTTTTACAGTGGAATATCGCAAAAATACCTACATAAAAAGTATTTATATAAAACGCTACAATTTTCAGTATTATCGGGTCATAAGAACGAGATTTGCATAACATTTCAAAGAGTGAACGATTGTTTGAAATCTTTGAAGTTCAGCCTTCAGCGCCAAACAAATAGAAGAGTCGGTGACTATCACATGAAAGAGAATCGCACGGTTTGCTCCAAAAGCAGTTTGGTACCTGGAATATATATATATATATATATATATATATATAGAGAGAGAGAGAGAGAGAGAGAGAGAGAGAGAGAGAGAGAGAGAGAGAGAGAGAGAGTTGACAAAAGTAAAACGACATCTTCAGTTTTTCATAGTTTTTGATTTGATATTAAAAAGTTGATAAATAATGGGAAATTTATTACATGAATATACAGGGTGTCCGAAAATGAATATACAAAAAATAACGTTTAATAACTTTTTGTTATTTGAGATAGCAACATAAATTGAATATAAATACATGTAGAAGGCCTGTAAGAATTAGGCCATTTAATTTTGTTAAAGTATCATTTACATTGGTTTGATTAATTAATGAACTTCTATCATACATATCGTCCATCATTCGCTATAATCAATTTAATTCTGCTTTCAAATTCTGAGAAAACATTTTCCAACACAGCTGTAGAGATGGATGAGACAGCATCACAAATACGATGTTTCATTTCTTCAATGTTCCTTGGCTTGTTATGATAGACTTTAGTTTTCAAGAAACCCCAGAGATAGAAATCTAAAGGTATTAAATCAGGCGAGCGAGCGAGCGAGCGAGCCATTTCAGAAGTCGACCCCGACCAATCCAACGCTCTAGAAAAGTTTGGTTTAAAAATACCTTAACAAGTCAAGCAAAATGGGGTGGTGCTCCATCCTGTTGGAAGAAAGCTCTTTGTAACAAGCCGAGATTTCCTTGGAGTTGTGGAATAAAAAGCTCTCGTAGCATGTTGTTCGTTCAAACAAAAAAAGAAAAATACGGTCCATAAATACGGGAACGTGACATGGCACACCAGACGTTTACTTTAGGGGAATCCCTTTCGTGTTCATACAATTCCTGGGTATTTTCTTCACCCCATATCCTGCAATTATGGCGATTAACTTTGCCTGATACGTAAAATGTGGCCTCAGCACTAAAAGGGAGGTTTGATATAAAGTGTTCACCTGATTCTATCCTTTTCAATTAATTCTTGACATTTACTCTGGTCTCATAATCTTCTTCTAAAAGTTGATGGACTTCTTGCATTTTATAACATTTGAACCTCGATTCTTTATGAAGGATATCATGGACAGAGCTTCTCAGGATGTTTAAGTCAGTTGATGCTCTCCTAATTGACTTTTTAGAACTTCTGGCAAGTGCTTCCCTGGTTGCATTCGCCCTCGCCTGAGACTTCCTTGGCCTTCCGGTAGATTTCCCCTTCAGTGCAGATCCACTAGCCTCACGTTGGTCTACCCAACTTTATTTCTGGTATATTCAGTTTCGGACACCCTGTACGTATTGTATTTAGAATTGTGATGATTTCCCCTTTGCATTATGTAAAACTGACACATATTCTGGCATTTTAACGATAAACTTTCCCATTTGTTCTTGAGGACAATCATCGTTGTGTCTACTTTTATCAGCCGTCTATATATATATATATATATACACCTGGTAAACCTAGTCAAGATGGTGGCCCCATCTCTAGGTCTGGCCTGATGGAGGAGTGAGTTGCTTTCTTGCGATCTCCATCGCACATAGCCAGGCACACCTGGCTAATCTGGTACCGTCCTGAGCCAGGCATCTAGTCTTTTTTTTTGTAGATTTCAACTTTGACCCCTGCAACGTCCCTTTGGAAGCTGGTTGAAAAGTCTTGGCCCCCCCTCCACTTGACAATCAAGTTATTTTCCCTCAGTGTTGAGGGTGTTCCTTGTCTGGCCTTTAGTTTGGGAGCACTGCACATTCTACCTTTCTTATTTTCCAGTGTTGTTTGGATGTTAGCTGGGTTTAGTTTGAGGTCAGGTACCAGTTTTTCGATACTTTTCCACATGTAAATTATAGCGTATATCTCTCTCTCTCTCTCTCTCTCTCTCTCTCTCTCTCTCTCTCTCTCTCTCTCTCTTCTTCTTCTTTCCAGCGAATATACGTATATTTAATTTAGACACTTTTCCCAGTAGTTGAGTTCTTTGTAGGCATCAATCTTAGCTGTGAATTTCTTTTAATTTCTTCTAGTTTATTAATTTCTTTTTTTGTATGGGGGGGGGTCACTCTTTTGCTTTGTTTATCACTATCTGATTCTGAGTTTCAAGTTTTGCATCATCGGTCATTATGACCCCTAAATCTTTTGCTTTCGTGTTTATTTGAATTTCCTGTCTACCTGGGGCATAGTATGCTTGCTAAGTTTTTATTTCTTCCATATCTCGCTGAAATTTGTCGGTATTAAAATTCATATTATTGTCCTCTGACCATTTGTATATTCTGTGTCCTTCTGTGGAGCTTCTACCTCTTCTATATTGCCGATTTTTTGGCTGATCTTTGTATCGTCAGCAAAGGATGTTACTATACTGTTATCGGTTGTTATAGTACTCTATTAGTACCCTATTAGGCACGATCTTACTGACTGGAATCCGTGTTAGTTCTCATTGAATCTTTCCTGTCTCCAAAAAAATCATACATTTTCTCCCTGACTATTCTTTCAAATATTTTGGTGAGATGTGATATCAGTGGCACCGGTCTATAGTTCTTTGTTGAGTCCTATCTCCCCTTTATAAAACAGGAACAATGTTCGCTCTGTTTATTGTGATCGGTATTTCCCTCTGTGTCCAGGGATTTTCTCTATATCCAATAAAGTGGTGTAGCCATTTCGTTCTTACACTTTTTAATCAACAAGACATTCCATTTGTCCGAGACTGCAGCTGAATGTGATTTCATTTGTCCTATAGCTTTCGCTATAACTTCTGCGGTAAATTCAAAATCAGTTATACAGTACATTCTTCATTCAGTTCCTCTTCAAAAAAGGTGTTTCTGTCAAGTACTGTTTTGTCTCTAATTGGGGTCCTGAAAGTTGATTCATATTGCGCTCTCACTATTTCAGTTATTTCTTTTAGATCATCGGTTAGCTCATTATTTTCTTTCCTTTGGGGTGCGATAGTGGTCCGCGTTTTTGGTTTTCTTTTTGCGAAGCCATAAAAGTATTTTGGGTCATCTTTTATTATTTTTGCCGCATCTTCCCCTTCTCTCTCTGAATGACCCCTAATTGGGGCATGTATTTTAAAATCTTAAATACATACCTTGGTTACGTTGGTTTTGCTTCCGCTCGAATTGTTCATTCTGACGAAGGTCAAGCTTGTCACTCCGCCTTAGACCTACAGTTTAACGTGGAATCCGAACCACGCCCCACCAGCAGCCCAGCGTCTTAACCACTAGGCTACGCAGGGTACCCATTTATCTACCAACCAATTTTTTTATTGTGTGGAAGGATGAAAAGCTAGGTTTTGCTGCGCGCTGCCTGCCGTCACCGGGTCTGGATCCCGGGGCCGATGAATTCTTAGTCAACGACGCTAACCACTACACCACCGAGGCGCATATATATATATATATATATATATTATTTAGAATAAATTAAAAACCTTATAACATTCAGATCACCAATTTATTGTATGATAAATCCCAGTGTAATAATAAAGCAATAAAAAAAGGGAGTTAAAAGTTTTGAGAGTTACTAAATATTTTTTAGCATCGGACACGATTATTTCCATTTTTTTCCTAGAAAAAATGACATTAAGACCGCGTTATGACACCGACTTCTGCTCATTCTGTTTTGATGGTTTTCTTGCTTTAGCAATTTACAATTTAAATACGAGACGTTTACGTTAGTTTGTCAGGACTCTTGCGGGGAGCTAATATTCTTTCGTGGGCAATTCATTGGTTTCTCACGGTCGACAATGTCTTGAGAACTCCTGGTCAATTGTGTGTGTGTGTGTGTGTGTGTGTGTGTGTGTGTGTGTGTGTGTGTGTGTGTGTGTGTGTGTGTGTGTGTATTAGTCACATGTACGAAGCTTTTAAGTTTAAGTTTTAAATACAACTTGAATTGCTAAAACAAACTTAATTTACTGATAACTCACTGCACAACCTTTGTCGACCACTTGATATATATATATATATATATATATAATATATATAACCATACAGTTTCATAATTTTACAAATAAAATTCCCTCTTAACGAATTAATTAAAAAAAGGAAACTTTCAGGTCAAAAACTGGCCCTCCATCGTCCTTAAAACAGCAAAAGGTTTTGATTTATGAAAAAAGAAAAAGAAAAAATGAAAGAAAAATCCAACTTGACAGATATTAAAGATTCCGTCGAGCTGTTGATACGGAATTTTCTTTACTTTTAGATCCTCTGACTTTGCTTTATCATAGATTAAATTTTTTGTTTTCATTTTTTTTAGGCTGATGAATGGTCAGTTGTTGACCTGAAAGCTTCCGTTTGCAGCTAAACTCTTTTTTGGGGTAATTTTATTCGTAAAATTGATTGCGTGATGTGAAAGAAAGAGAGAGAGAGAGAGAGAGAGAGAGAGAAGAGAGAGAGAGAGAGAGAGAAGAATTTTAATTCTCAAAGTATTTCTTTGTAAAATATGGATCATTTTATTTAATGTGTCCATTTCGACTGTCTTTAGTTTCAGAAGTTTAAAAAAATTACATTTCTCTTCGTGTCTTAGTGACGCTGTAAAAGCTGAAAATTATTTTACGTTCTTAATGAAAGTTGTTAACGAGAAAATTTTATCCCCACTTTTGAAAGTTGGAAGATAACGACGTACATTTTACAGTTCCACCTGTAACAAGAGTACTCGGAAGGCGTATTTAATGTCAGATGTGCTGTCGGCCATCTGATGTACTTTCGGAGCTAGGATAGTTCGCTCGTACCTGTACGTTTCAAATACTTTGTAATTCGAAAGTATATTTAATGTCAGATATACGCTTCGGATTTGGAAGAACACTAAACGCACGATTTTTAATAGAGTGAAAGCGGTATGAGCTCTCATTCTACTTTTATTTTTAAGGATTTTTTTAAACACACACACACACACACACACACACACACACACACACATATATATATATATATATAACACCCACCCATCAACAACGGATGGGGTATCTGAGTAAACGTAAATTGCAAAGTTGTGGAGTAAACACTATTTAACATATTCTTAATAGCGTGAGTAAGGTTAAAACTTTATGTAGTATTTAATAAAACGACCTTGGGCGGAGCCGATAAAGATGGTTGGGGTTCAGTACCTGAAGTTAAGAGTCAAAAACAATCTATTTTCGTTGCTTTCATCTGGCATGCTAGCTCATAGTTACATTCATATAGCTTTTAAGGGTATACAATATATGATGCCCTTATCAAAAATAAATATAGGAATATATTCTCCAACAATAATTAGATACCAATTTGTTGCCGCTTTCTTCTCAAAATAACTTGAAAAGGTTCGCTATATCGACTAAATGATAATTTATGTACTGCTACCAATCAGTTTGGTTTAGAAGATGCTATTCAGTAGATTTATGTATTTATGTTTTGATGGAAATTGTCATTCAGCCATTTAAAGTTGTCCTTTGGAATAAGCAAGGCATAAATTAGAGTGATTCACAATATTTTATTTAAAAAATTAGGTCAACAGAGTGCAAATTTACATATTAAGTATATTGCATTTAACAATTAATCCTTACCCATTATAAAAGTTACGCTAGAAATACCCGGGGTACTTGGTTACACCAGTACCCCGGGTAGGGTTTAAAGGTTAAGGTTACACCCATCAAACCTTTACAGTTAGATAGGGGTAATGTTTTTCCGAAATGTTTTGGGTTTACTTATGATGTTTGACAAGGCATGGTTTAGTTCAGTGGCTCCCAACCTTCTTCGTATGGTTACTCAAACCCCAATTTTAGTCCAGTTCAATTACCCCAATCATTAGATATTATTTTTTTAACTTTTTAACAAAATACAGTAGTTGTCATTACCCCATTTGGGTAATTTAACCCTAGGTTGAGAACCACTGGTTTAGTTACTTTGCTTAATGAGGTAAAAATAGGTTTTTATATGAATGAAATGAGGGTAAACAACTTTAACAGTTTATATAGATGATATGACATCAATAAGCTCAATATTTAAAGGTTTTGGTTAAGTTATAACAAAACAAATTATGCATTTCTTTACTAAAACCGCAAAATACTCAAGTAACATTATTTGTCAGAATTAAAGGTGAACCAATAGAACAAATTTAAGCATTATAATATCTGGGTCATATTATCGGCAGCTCCTCCATCGACGACCAAGATATAAGAAAACAGTATTGAGGTTTCTATTATACTGTAAATAGAACACGATAATAAGGGAGTTAAGATTCTGTGTAATTAACTCTTCCTGTCCCAAATTATTGTTTTGAGCTAAAACAAATTTGTAGCACTTAAAAATGTTGACAATAAGTATGGAAACATAAACGAAACTTTGTTTAGAAATTTATTTAATTAATTACACTTGAAATTATATGATTCCATTGACGCTATCAAGTAATAAGAGACACTAACATAACTTTGGTACTTTGAATGAAACAAATAAAAGCAATATTTGTCCTTTGCTAAACACAACGGTAGACCCTACTACTTTGAATGGAATGCATTAAAACAGTTTTTGTCCTTCGTTAAACATAATGGTACATCACACTTTCTGCAGTTTAGATGAGAGCAGCCCTTCATACAGTTTCTGCATCTCTTTTTGGGTTCTAAATGCTCAGGCCAATGTCCAAAAACGTGCCAGATATTGCTATACAGTTAATTGTTATGGAGCAAGTGTAGTTTACGTCCCCCTGTGGTGCCTAGTGTAGTTTACGTTCTCCTACATTATCCTAATGTAGTTTACATTCCTCTACATTATCCTAGTGTAGTTTGCGTTCCCCAACTTTGTCCGCGTATACCTAGTCAAATAAAACGTTAAAACTAACGAAAATATTATGATTTAACCTAACCAATCGTCAATTTATATTTATATATATATATATATATATATATATATACAGTATATATATTGACGATTGGTTAGGTTAAGTCGTAATATTTTCGTTAGTTTTAACGTTTTATTTGATGGATTCACTTAAAAAATGTCTCCTAAAGATCCTAGTGTAGTTTACGTTCCCCAACTTTGACCTAGTGCAGTTTGTGTAGGGTTACCATACGTCCGGTTTTTCCCGGACATGTCCGGGAAAGTTGAATATTTATAACATTGATTTTTGAGGCTATAACACTTGTTCTTATTTATAGATACTCAGTATAGACGACATGTAGTACGCAGTATATATAACACATTAATACAACGTGAGTTGGTAGATACTGATACAAATACACCCCCCCATCTCCGGAGTGTCCTCCTTTTTGAAAGTTCAAATATGGCAACCCTAAGTTTGTGTCCCTTTTGCGTCAGGAGGATGTAAACTACACTTGCTCCATTGTTATATTCAAATGCCATAAGGCATTATTGAAGCTAATCTGAGGAAATTACGCGTACTTTTTGTTGATGATGCCATATGGAATCGCTAGCACAGAAAGGGTTAAAGCTAAAAACATTCGTCTTCCTTTCCTGCATTAATAATTATAGGCAGAAACTGTATAAATTAATTATAGATAAGATACTGATACAACCTCAAATAGTTATAACATGTCCTTTGGAATGTTGCATAAGCTACCTCCAAAATACTCAGCTTCGCAAATGTTTGCTAAACACATTGTTTCGAGACTCTCAGAGGTAATTAAACGTGTTTAATACAGTCTAATGCAAATAATTTAAAGCTTATATAACCCAATTATTCAAGTGTAATTCTATGGTTTTATTTTATGCTACCAAAATATTGGAGCTATTGAAGAATAGGGACTCCCAGCCTTCTTTAGTTAGGCTTATAAGGCTAACTAACGAAAATATCACGACCTAACCTAACCAATCGTTAGGTTAACTGTACGCCCTTGACGATTGGTTAGGTTAGGTCATGATATTTTCGTTAGTTAGCCTTATAAAGCTAACTAAAGAAGGCTATTCTTGAATAGCTCCAAATATTTAACTGTTTAGTTTCACTTAACATGAGTACAGTCGCTACTTCAAAACATTCTCTCTGTCTGTCTGTCTGTCTGTATGTCTGTTTCCAATTTTTCTTTTTTTTAATATTTTAATTAAAATATTTAATCTGTATTGCAAAGACTAAAGTTTTGCCAAAATCATATTTACTTCAAGTCAAACTTCATTTGCATGCATTTATCGAACATTCATTGAGCTATCGAGGATACCAAAATATTATTCTAGAGAGAGAGAGAGAGAGAGAGAGAGAGAGAGAGAGAGTACTGACAACTCTATTAAAAATGAAATATTAAATTACCTCAGTTCCCATCAAATTAACTCTTTTAATCAAAAAATATATTAAAAATTTGAGGGGAAATTTTGTGTTTGAAGGAATGATAAATTTTAATTTTGTTATATTTTATTGTTTTCCTTTTTTGCTCTCTCTCTCTCTCTCTTTCACACAACACACACACACACACCACACACATATATATGTATAATATATATATATATATATATAATATATATATATATATGATGATAAAACCACGAAGGAAAGGAAACACAAAATGGTGCTCAAGCGCTTTCGTCTAATGACATCCTCAGGAACACTGAAGTACATAAAAAGGTTAAGCCTATATATAGGTTACAGAAAGAAAAAAAAGAAAAAATAAATAACATACATACACACACACACACACATATATATATAATATATATACAATACATATCTATATATACAAATACATACATACATACATACATACATATATATACAAAAACAGAGAAGTAAAATAATAAAAAAATTAAATTAAAACCTTAAAGGATTACCAGTGAGGCGTACAGATTTGTAAGGACAAATATCGATTTTTAGCACAAGATCAAATGGATTATAAAAATACAAAATTATACTGGAACTCTGCCGGGTTTTAACACAATGCTGCCTATGGTCAGGTTTCGATTATATAAAAAAAAAAAATAAATAAAATGCAAATTAAAAGTTAATCGATTTTTAGCACAAGATCAAATGGATTATAAAATACAAATTTATACTGGAACTCTGTCCGGGTTTTAACACACTGCTGCCTATGGTCAGGTTTTGATATATATAAAAAAATAAAATGCAAATTAAAAGTTAATAAAGTAGAAGACAAGTTTACCAAAGATTTAATGTTTTACCCTTCTTATTTAAATCTGTTTTAAAGGAATTCAACATAACAGGATCGAGTTGAAAAAGACCTTTGCTTATGTTGAAGTTATTTGAAAGTTGGATAATGGCAGACTCAAGAATATTTCTATTAACAATGTTGCTTGAATGGAATAAAACTGAAGCATTATTCCAATCAATACAGTGGGCTAATCTGACAAATGGACAAAAGGGCACTGGACAACTGTCCTGTTCTAACGGAATATTGATGCTGTTTTATACGTGTGTGCAAATCCTTTCCCGTCTGACCTATGTAAAAGGAATCACAATGTTTACAACCAATTTTATAGATAATGCCTGAATTATTGGTAGGGCTATTTTTTACTATGATATTTTTCACAATATTGTTATATGAAAACTACATTAATATCCAAAAGTTTAAGTACATTAGCAATGCCTAAAAAGCCCGGGAAAAATGGAAGTACTAAAATATTTTTGACAAAGTACGATTGTTAATATTGACACGATAGAAAGTTCGTTTTGCCTTGTTGAGACAAGATTCCATAAACGCAGATGGATAACACAAATCACTTCCAATACCGTTGATTTTTTCCAATTCGGCATCGATGTATTCCGGACTGGCGATCCTAAGGGCGCGGAGAAACATTGATGAAAATATGGCCTTCTTAGTGGGGGTATCATGTCCCGAGTAAAAGTGTACGTAGGACAAATTGTTTGTCGTTTTCCGATAGATACTAAACTTAAAACCTGGGCTTTCCCTATGTACACGCACATCCAAAAATGGGATTGAATTGTCTTGCTCAACTTCTAAAGTAAACTTAATGGAGGGACTTGATCATTTAACTGAAGGACCTGGATAGCTTCCTCCTTCAGTTAAATGATCAAGTCCCCTCCATTAAGTTCACTTTAGAAGTTGAGCAAGACAATTCAATCCCATTTTTGGATGTGCGTGTACATAGGGAAAGCCCAGGTTTTAAGTTTAGTATCTATCGGAAAACGACAAACAATTTGTCCTACGTACACTTTTACTCGGACATGATACCCCCACTAAGAAGGCCATATTTTCATCAATGTTTCTCCGCGCCCTTAGGATCGCCAGTCCGGAATACATCGATGCCGAATTGGAAAAAATCAACGGTATTGGAAGTGATTTGTGTTATCCATCTGCGTTTATGGAATCTTGTCTCAACAAGGCAAAACGAACTTTCTATCGTGTCAATATTAACAATCGTACTTTGTCAAAAAATATTTTAGTACTTCCATTTTTCCCGGGCTTTTTAGGCATTGCTAATGTACTTAAACTTTTGGATATTAATGTAGTATTTTCATATAACAATATTGTGAAAAATATCAGTAAAAAATAGCCCTACCAATAATTCAGGCATTATCTATAAAATTGGTTGTAAACAATGTGATTCCTTTTACATAGGTCAGACGGGAAAGGATTTGCACACACGTATAAAACAGCATCAATATTCCGTTAGAACAGGACAGTTGTCCAGTGCCCTTTTTGTCCATTTGTCAGAGTTAGCCCACTGTATTGATTGGAATAATGCTTCAGTTTTATTCCATTCAAGCAACATTGTTAATAGAAATATTCTTGAGTCTGCCATTATCCAACGTTCAAATAACTTCAACATAAGCAAAGGTCTTTTTCAACTCGATCCTGTTATGTTGAATTCCTTTAAAACAGATTTAAATAAGAAGGGTAAAACATTAAATCTTTGCTAAACTTGTCTTCTACTTTATTAACTTTTAATTTGCATTTTATTTTTTTATATATATCAAAACCTGACCATAGGCAGCAGTGTGTTAAAACCCGGACAGAGTTCCAGTATAAATTTGTGTTTTTATAATCCATTTGATCTTGTGCTAAAAATCGATTAACTTTTAATTTGCATTTTATTTATTTATTTTTTTTTATATATATCGAAACCTGACCATAGGCAGCATTGTGTTAAAACCCGCAGAGTTCCAGTATAATTTTGTATTTTTATAATCCATTTGATCTTGTGCTAAAATCGATATTTGTCCTTACAAATCTGTACGCCTCACTGGTAATCCTTTAAGGTTTTAATTTTTAATTTTTTTATTATTTTTACTTCTCTGTTTATTGTATATATATGTATGTATGTATGTATGTATGTATTTGTATATATAGATATGTATGTATGTATGTATATATATATATATATATATATATATGTGTGTGTGTTGTGTATGTATGTTATTTATTTTTTCTTTTTTTTCTTTCTGTAACCTATATATAGGCTTAACCTTTTTATGTACTTCAGTGTTCCTGAGGATGTCATTAGACGAAAGCGCTTGAGCACCATTTTGTGTTTCCTTTCCTTCGTGGTTTTATTCATCATAAATATTTTTCACGTGTTACCTTCGTGAAATAATTTCATATATATATATATATATATATATATATATATATATATATATATATATATATATATATATATATATATTAAAACTAAACTTAGGAGCTTGGTAAAATTCACGCAATATCTAGCTATCGATCTCTGTGATTCATTTTTGTCATTCTTTCAGGTCAAACATGGCGAGTGAGAAAGAAGCCAAACCAATTCTCAGAATCAGGGAAATGTTTTGGCCAGTGTGGAAATTCGAGAAATTTGGAAATTGGAAATTTGGCATCCACACTTGGATGCCTTTTGTCCTGAATTTCGTCTTCTTTATTCTCAATATCCGTCAAGGAGCAGCCGAGGATAATTTGATGGTAAATATTTTCCCCTCTTTATACAATGCTATTGACTTTTTATAAGGGCTGCAAATATATATATATATATATATACATATATATGTATTATGTACACACACGAGGGTGTGTACGAAAGTAATGCTTTTTATTTTTCAGTTCGTAAATATAATAAGAGGCATTAGTTTCGTACCGCCCCTTACTTACTTACTTTGTGTGGGTTCGAACGACGGTTCAGGATCGACCTGCGGTTGACCCCTCTGCAGCATCCCGTCTCATTTGCGGGATTTGGTGAAGGAGGGAATTGCTGTCTGATCTCCTCCTGCCCTCGTTGCCAGCCACGCATGGCTGGTCAGGGACTTTGCACAGGAATCTGTCCAGCTGGTTCTTGAAGTTATTCAGGTCGGTGTGCTGGAGATTCCTTACTTCTCTCGGTTGGGCATTGAAAAGCTTTGGGCCTCGTATTCTGAGGATATTTTCCATCCTCGTTTTCATGGCCCCCTGTCCCACAGCAGCTACAACCGTAAAAAATCTGCCTCTTCTCTCATTGCAGTTTATTTCTATTTCATTTCTAAGGTTAGGGACAAAGCCCTCAAGTATTTCCCATATGTATATTATTGTGTACCGCTCTCGCCTTCTTTCGAGAGAGTAGAGTTTCAGGGATTGTAGTCTAGACAAGTAGTCTTCACCTTCCGTTTCCTCTATCTTTAGACGTAAAAGTCCTTTGTATAGCTTCAATATTCGCAATGTCTCGTTTTCTGTATGGGATTGTGAGTACTGAGCAATACTCAATTATTGGTAGGACGAGGCTCTTCCATAATTTGAGCATGATGTTTGCTTTTCTGCTGCGGAAGCTCCTTCAGATGATTCCCATTAATTATTTTTCTAGCCGTTGTAATTTTGATGTTGTAGTGCTCTCTGAATTCTGTATCCGACGACATTATTACTCCCAGATCCCTGATTTGGTGTTATCTCTTTGTCTTGCAGAGTTTTGTATCTTTTATTCCGCAGATCCTTGTTATTACCATATCTTAGAAGTTGGAATTTTTCTTCGTTGAACTTCATATTGTTGTCTTCTGCCCACTGGAATAATGTTTCATTGTCGTTTTGTAATTTTCTTATGTCACCTTCGTTCAATATTTCCTTACATATCTTTGTATCATCTGCGAAACATAATACAATACTGTCCTTAATATCTGCATCAATATCTGCAATCATCATTATGAACAGCAAACGAGCTAATACTGTCCCTTGTGGGACAGAGCTCATGACTTCCGAGATTATATATATATATATATATATAATCATCGATGTATTCACAGTTTAAATGGAAGTATGAAGCGTCAAACATCTCTCTCTCTCTCTCTCTCTCTCTCTCTCTCTCTCTCTCTCTCTCTCTCTCTCTCTCTCTCTCTCTCTCTCTCTCTCTCTGACACATACTCAGCACATCTGAGAGAGTGTAAAATATTTTTGTGTAGGTCTGTAGTTACTGTGAAATTATTGAAATCATAGATGGTGCTATTTTATACAAATTAGAAATCTCACTGATATATATATATACAGGGCGTCCCAAAAAAATGTATACACACTTTAAATACTTATAAAGGCAGTGTTTATTAAAATACATTTCATTTTCAAAATGTAATAGAATCTACAGAGGTAATCTTAAATGGGGAAATACGCCTTGCAATAGATAGAGACACGGTGAGACAGGGGCCCATGAAAACGAGGATGAAAGATAGCTTCAAAATACGAGGCCCGAAAGTCTTTAATATTCTGCCAAAAGAACTGAGGAACCTCCAGTAGATCAACTTGAATAATTTCAAGAACCAGCTGGACGGGTTCTTGTACAAAGTCCCTGACTTTGACTACGAGGTCTGGAGGAAATCGGAAAGCAATTCCCTCCTCCAAAAAATCCCGCAAATGAGGACAGATACTGCAGAGGGTTCGACCGCAGATCGATCCTGAACTGTTATTTGAACCTTTATAAAGTATCATAAAGTAAGTAATTAAAATTAACGAATCAAATCCCGTATAATATATTCAAATAGCTTCAGATAAATAATAATAATAATAATAATAATAATAATAATAATAATAATAATAATAATAATAACATAAAGTTAAAAATTAAATTAAAAGTCTTTTCTATGCTTATATAGACGCATATGTTGATAGATTGGGTATAATTTAAGGTAGTAAAATTAAGGTCTCGTGGTTCGGAACCCACGTAAAATTGTAGGTCCTCTCCGCCACCACGGAGGACATGCACAATACACAATTACGAACACAGTTAGGTAGACCAGCCATGAGTGGATCCTAGGGTCTTTGTTGGTCTGAAACATTATAACATTATAACAACTTTCGTATTTTAACATGAATTCCTTCCAAACTCCTCCTTTTATAAAACAGTTCATTAGTTTTCATTATAACCAAAATATGATAACATAAAAAAAAATTAAAAACCGAAAGATCATTTCGTTGGTCGGAAGTATTTGATAACATCGTGAAGTTTTCTTATAAAGTACAGTTTTTTTTCAAAGGTTATTTTGAAAATCGGGGCTTTTTGTTCTCCTACTGGTGCCCCCTCTCGTAACGGCCAGTGAAAAACATTTTTCAAAATTAGTAATTAAGTTTTGCTGCAGGGAGGCTACATCGTATTTACGTTGCTACCCTGCTTCCCGTTGGTTCAGTACAGCAGTTGTATGGGCAAGCGCGGATACAGGGGGTGGGGCGCGGGACTTAGGATTTGTCATGCCGGTGTCATGTAAATATGTGAATATTGCCAGCCTAATATTATTTAATATTATGCAGTAATATTACAAATTATTAATTATTAAATACGAGATGTCATTCAGGTTAAAGCTAGAGGAGTTAAGCCCCCGTCCTCCTCCCTGTATCCGCACCTGATGGGGACCGTCCTTTAGATCTCTCCGTCACCTGAGCTTTGCAGTTACGAATAGATGTTCAATAACCAAAACATCATTATTAGCCACTGTAGAATTATGTAGTATTTACATCTTGTCTATTTATCAGAGTGTCCATAAAATGTCCGTCGACTAGATGGGTGTAGGTCGATAATAATAATAATAATAATAAGGGGTCCACTATTCAAATATATCTAATTTCCAGACTTTCCGGAACACTGTTCCATCATCAGTGGTTGAAATTAAATAAATAAAAATACTAAAATAGATAAAAAGAGAGAGTTTAAAAAATGCAGAAAATAAAAATTAGATAAAAGATAAAAATGATAAAATAAAATTTCCATTAAAATTTCTGATAAGTACATAAAAGTACAGTACAGTAAGATACAGTTAGATACAGTAAGATAAGTACATAAAATTATATCATTAAATAGATTAAATTGTATCGTATAAGTTGAAGTCGTCGGTGTAGAAAAATACTTTTTAGGAAAATGGATTCAACACAAACTTTTCCATCGTTTGAAAATAAAAACCCACTCTAATAGACAGAGTTTATTTCCACGACGGTTTCGACGGCCACTGGCATCCTCTTCGGGTGGATGCCAGTGGGCGTCGAAACTGTCGTGGAAATAAACTCTGTCTATTAGAGTGGGTTTTTATTTTCATATTTTGACCTTCACGTAGAAAAAAGTGAAGTTTTTTGCATTTTCCATCATTAGAAGGAAAAAACTACGTACAAACTAAAGGAATTTCTCTCATAATATCGTTATTAAAATTTATACTTATATCTAAGAGGATTTACCCAACTGGGTCGAACTTTTATACTTAAATTGAAGAAGATTCATCGAACTGGGTCGAATCAAATACATTACGATCAGCGGGATCTTCATCGAACACCCTCTCCACTTCTCAGACTGGCTTGGGACGGTCTACGTACGACGGAGTTCCATTAACATTAATTAAATTTTGATTTGCTTTCTTGCAGATAGAATGACTGTTATTGTACCTCTCATTTGTTTTGAAATTTGAGGTTATGAGTGGTTGTTAGTTGTGCGACATTTACCTCGAAATGTCGAATGGGTTCGCTTAATCGTAGTGTGACAGATTCGAAGTGAAATTTTTTGACGCTTATCCACTCAAATGTCGAGAGTTGCAATGGCATGTAGAAAACTTTCACCTAAAAACACTTTCTCCAAAGATTTATAATTATAGCATATATATATATATATATATATATATTATAATATATATATATATATATATATAGAGAGAGAGAGAGAGAGAGAGAGAGAGAGAGAGAGAGATATATATATATATATATATCTTAAAACAAACCAATAAACATGTAACATGATAGAATAATTAAAATTTCCAACGTTAAAAAGAGTTATTTATTATATATATATATATATATATATATATATATATATATATATATATATATATATATATATTATATATATATATATATATATTATATATATATATATATTTTCTTCAATTTAAAAGTTTTGAAATATGACCTTCATAAAACAAATTTTTCATTTAATTTTATTTAATTTAATTTTATTTAAACTTTCACACACACACACACACACACACACACGCACGCATATGAAAGAGGGAGAGAGAAAGAGAGAGAGAGACGGAGAGAGATTGAGATACAGACAGACAGACAGAGAAACAGACAGACAGACAGAGACAGAGACAGAGAGAGGGAGAATTGCAATGTTACTCATTTAAAAATTACTTCGCTTATCAACACCAAAATATTTCGTTTCAGTGTTTAATTTTGACCATTTGGGCTATTTTTATTAGGAAATTTTCGCTCATTTGAAATTTTAGGAAATTGCAAAAATATTTTGAAGCGATAATTCTCGGTAAATAATTAATTAATTAAATGTGTTGGTTTATCATCATAGCTGAAACTCCGTTACATAAAAATGTTACCAATATTTAATGTTTTCCAAATATCATTCGAGTTATCAACAGGATCCTGAAATAGGTTATCGGTAATTGGTTCCTGTTTATATATATATATATATATATATATATATATATATATATATATATATATATATATATATATATAATATTTAAGAGAAATCCAATGACAAGGAGAAATGTAAATGCCATGAAAAGTCTTCTTTAATGCGCAACGTTTCGAGCAATACGCTCATCTTCAGGCTGTTTAATAACAATGTGAAATTAAAATCAATATTGAATGAAAAACAAAACAGAAAATTTCTATAACCTATTCGTAAAGACAAATTTTAAAAGACTGAGAAAAGAGGGTTAAATTCTAAGTTATACAGATTTACATATAAAAATTAAGAAGTTATTTTTAAATACATGTAGTAAAAGTGAAATTAATACACTGGAAAAATTACCAATAGTACACTGGAAACACTGGAACTATCTACCTTACACTGCAGTATCCGAGGCCGACTAATTTGAGCAGACAAAGAACGGGAAACACGAGAGAATGGCGAGGGCGATTGGGGACGGAGGGATTATAAGGAATTGGGGAAGGAGGAGGGATCATAGCAAATTGAGAGGGACGGCCGATGAGTCAACATTCAGACTAGGGGACAATGCTTTAATGAACAGCGATTCTAAAATTCTTAGTGAGTTGGGACAAGTATTACAACCAAGAATTTTAAAATTGTCTAAAGTGACATCAACCTTACATTGAATGCTGTGTTCACGAATACTGGAGGATTCTTTAGTTTTTAAAATTTTACCTGTTCGGCCACTTATTCCCATATGCGAATAAAATCTAGCCCTGAGAGAGCGAACAGTGCTGCCGATGTAATTCCCAAGGAGACACCTAGGGCAGGTAAATAAATATACAACACCGCTACGCAACGAGTCAGGGGTTCGATCCTTCGCTGAGAAAAAGCTACCTAAAGACGTTTTATTAATAAATATGATGCGGAAATCAGTATGATAAAAAAATTTCCTTAACAATTTTGTAAATTTAAGCTTAAATTCCTTATTCAAAGGACCCATTTCAGGTACCAAGAAATATTTTATATCCTTCGGTACTGTAATACATGGAAGTTGAGGGCTATAAACATTATTTAAGAAGGATCTAATTAGTTTGTCTACATATTGAACAGGAAAACTATTATTAGTAAAGTATGATCTTAGATTATTAAATTCATCATTAAGTAAGGTAAAATTAGAGGTCAAATTATATCCTCTGAACAGGAGAGTTTAATACTCTCCTGTTCAGAGGATATAATTTGACCTCTAATTTTACCTTACTTAATGATGAATTTAATAATCTAAGATCATACTTTACTAATAATAGTTTTCCTGTTCAATATGTAGACAAACTAATTAGATCCTTCTTAAATAATGTTTATAGCCCTCAACTTCCATGTATTACAGTACCGAAGGATATAAAATATTTCTTGGTACCTGAAATGGGTCCTTTGAATAAGGAATTTAAGCTTAAATTTACAAAATTGTTAAGGAAATTTTTTTATCATACTGATTTCCGCATCATATTTATTAAAAACGTCTTTAGGTAGCTTTTTCTCAGCGAAGGATCGAACCCCTGACTCGTTGCGTAGCGGTGTTGTATATTTATTTACCTGCCCTAGGTGTCTCCTTGGGAATTACATCGGCAGCACTGTTCGCTCTCTCAGGGCTAGATTTTATTCGCATATGGGAATAAGTGGCCGAACAGGTAAAATTTTAAAAACTAAAGAATCCTCCAGTATTCGTGAACACAGCATTCAATGTAAGGTTGATGTCACTTTAGACAATTTTAAAATTCTTGGTTGTAATACTTGTCCCAACTCACTAAGAATTTTAGAATCGCTGTTCATTAAAGCATTGTCCCCTAGTCTGAATGTTGACTCATCGGCCGTCCCTCTCAATTTGCTATGATCCCTCCTCCTTCCCCAATTCCTTATAATCCCTCCGTCCCCAATCGCCCTCGCCATTCTCTCGTGTTTCCCGTTCTTTGTCTGCTCAAATTAGTCGGCCTCGGATACTGCAGTGTAAGGTAGATAGTTCCAGTGTTTCCAGTGTACTATTGGTAATTTTTCCAGTGTATTAATTTCACTTTTACTACATGTATTTAAAAATAACTTCTTAATTTTTATATGTAAATCTGTATAACTTAGAATTTAACCCTCTTTTCTCAGTCTTTTAAAATTTGTCTTTACGAATAGGTTATAGAAATTTTCTGTTTTGTTTTTCATTCAATATTGATTTTAATTTCACATTGTTATTAAACAGCCTGAAGATGAGCGTATTGCTCGAAACGTTGCGCATTAAAGAAGACTTTTCATGGCATTTACATTTCTCCTTGTCATTGGATTTCTCTTAAATATTAAATTGAAGCTCTGTAGAAGCAACCCGCATGACTATATATATATATATATATGCATTTAACTGCAATAACCACGCAGTATATAAATGAATAGAAACGACATAATATTAAGGAACGTTTCTGCACACGCGGAAGAGAAATAACGAATAAATGAAAAATGAGGCGAACCGCGGTTCGCCTCATTTTTCATTTATTCGTTATTTCTCTTCCGCGTGTGCAGAAACGTTCCTTAATATTATGTCGTTTCTATTCATTTATATACTGCGTGGTTATTGCAGTTAAATGCACATATTCACGATTTGCGAGGGTGCCCTCTCAGGGCATTGGTTTCTGCCCTATGTAGGAGAATTTCGATTTGTGAATGATTGAGGTCCGTGGTGTAATGGTAGCGCATCCAACCGGCAATTGGAAGGCCTTGGGTTCGCTTCCCGGGCGGTTCGCCTCATTTTTCATTTATTCGTTATTTCTCTTCCACGTGTGCAGAAACGTTCCTTAATATTATGTCGTTTCTATTCATATATATATATATAACTTATATATATATATATATATATATCATATATATATATATATATATAATAAATTTATATAATATATAAAAAGTCACTTACTTCCAAGGAAACGAATCGTATATTGTTCGATGATAAGAAAGACTTTTTTCCTTCTTACAGTATTTGATAGTGTGTTACATTTAAGACGAGAAATGAATTAAAACGTTATCTGTTTCGTTTAAAAGTTTCGGTATAAAAAGATTATCGTTTGACGCCTTTTTTCTCTCAAGATCATCGTTTCATTCAGATGAAAAGTTTGAGTTTAGTTTTTAATTAAAAAAATAACATCAGTTTCAAAGTTAAATTTTTTTTTTTTTTATTAAGATTCTCTCAAAATCGGAATTTTATTATAAGTTAAATTTAATGAAATTCTTTACTGGTTTTCGGGAAGCGAAATAAATTTTAATAAATTTAAAAATAAACTTACAAACCACTTCCTTGACCAATATTCTTTCCTTGCGTTACCAATACCATTTAACACGATTTTGAAAGGGACCCAGATATCGAGTGAGTAACCCTTTGTCAATCTAAATGCCTTACAAAGCCTCTTTGAGTACTTTGAACATCGTTTCCTTTGAATTTCGGTCTTGGCCTCTTCATGCATAGCAAAGAGGGACTTCAGTTCGTCGACTAACAACTCAACCAAGATTCCAGAATTATGGAAAAGAAGTATGGGATCAATGAAAGAAAGCCACCCCCAGCCTTCTTTAGTAGCTTTATAGGGCTAACTAACGAAAATATCACGACCTAACCTAACCAAGCGTTAGGTCAACTGTACGCCCTTGACGATTGGTTCGGTTAGGTCGTTATATTTTCGTTAGTTAGCCTTATAAAGCTAACTAAAGAAGGCTGGGGGGTGGCTTTCTTTCAGTGATCCGAAGTATGCTTGTTGTTCGTTATGCAAAGTTATTTGCAGAGGTGGGTAGTAGTGAAGTAGATATATTTAAGTAGCTTTTTCTAGAATGTACTTCCTAGAAAGTACATTTTTTTAATACTTTTACTCTAACTTAAGTACAATCTTGGGAAAAATTTTGTACTTTAACTTAAGTACAATGTTGCGAAAATCTGAAAGTACGAGGCAACAAAACAGCTGTATGCTTCACAATTTCATTCAAAATTGGTAAACAAATTCTGGGAAAACCCACTTTCAATCTGCCACCTCTCAATGTCAGTATTGAGAGGGGGAAGATACCGAAACCGGATTATTCCAGATTTTGTTTACCAAAACATTTGGGTTTCATTAACCAATCAGAAGGGTCATTCAGTACAGTATTTTAAGGTAGCCAATCGGCTTTTTCGATAGCTGATGACGTCACATACGGCTAAATACGCCACTTCCTGCATCTGCAGCCTGTGAACGACTGCTCAGTGTTGCTGGACTAATTTTTAATCCAAAAAGAGCCAGGATAGATTGCAAAAACTTTGAAAATCAGCTGTTATTGAAACTCAACAAGAAATTTTGTACATAATGCATACTTATTATATTAAATTATTAAGATAATAAATTATAGTTCTTAATATAATAATTTCTATCATAATAATCCTAATTCTGTATCCTAATGAAGTCTGTTTGCCATAATGATGATTATTTTATATTATTATATATTTGTAGTGTATTTTATTTCATTTTTGAAAAAGTACTTCTTACTTTTCAGTACTTAAGTACATTATAAAACACTTACTTTTGTACTTCAAATTAAATACTTCTGATAACGTGTACTTTTACTTTAACTTGAGTACATTTTTTAAAGATTACTTGTACTTTAACTTAAGTAATAAATGAAAGTACTTTACCACCTCTGTTATTTGTTATACGAACAAGTGGAAATGAGACGATGCACTGTCCAATCATTTACGCACAATCAACCATCCAACCGATTGAAATTCCGCCTCACTCGTCTGCGTCTGCGAATCTTCAAATCTCTACTCCTGCAGAATAATTGACTCTGTTCTTATTAATCATCTTTTAACCGCATTTAATCACCTGGTTTTTACCACGTTGACAAGACTATTAAAAGTATTACAGAAAGATCTTAAGCAATGTTTCTTAGGAATATTAGCAACATTACCTACTGTAATCATATTATTATTATTATTATTATTATTATTATTATTATTATTATCATTATTATTATTTTTCTAGTTCATGTGTCATTTAAAATTCTCCATTTTCGATATTCCTTTATCTCCTTCGTCACCCCTTTTCCTAAATTCCCCTTCCTTCCCAACCTTCGATCCCGCTTTCTTTATGTATACTGACCTACTTCCATCCCTCTTCAGTCGCACCGGATGAAATCGTTAATATATGAAAACTTGTGTCTCATAAATTCATTTTTCATTGAATACTTTTCATTGTAGATTTTTGAATCACTTTCTTGTAATTGAAAATATCACTTAACTTCTGTCTTTCCTATATAAAACTTTCTAGTTCATTTCCAATCATATCTCAGTCTCCCCCCCCCACTCTACCCCCCACCCCCCCCCACCTCTCAATCTTACCCTCACTCTCAGTCTTCCCCTCATCTCCATCTCACCCCCTTTCCTTACTCTCTCACTCAGTACAGTCTGTACATTCAATAAATTTATGCCTCTGTAATTCCCACATTCTTATTAGCTTTTATATAAAGGTGCCATAACCGCTTTGATCTTGTACTCTGGCACTCTTTCCTCTTCCTAAGCTATTTTTTCCTATTTCTATTATTTGCTTTACAACAGATTATTAATTATCCTTTGTCATCTTTACCAAAAATTTTCAGAAATATTCAAGCCATCTTTTTCGACACACGTTTCATCCATCAACACTTTCCTTAATTAGCTTTGATTTTTTTAGGTGAAAACACCATTTATGGGTATCATTTATCTTATAAATAAATTAACTTTATGATAATATGTAATAATATATATACACAATTTGTAATAAGATGCGTGGAAAAATGTATAATTAATAGGGGGAAAACTTTTATATT